>PVKC010001887.1:0-47048 GCA_004027635.1 Crocidura indochinensis
TGTGATATGGTTGTTTTGATTTGGGAAGAAATACTTTTTATAACCTTCTGTGTATTCCTCATTATTATTTAGCTCTCATGCTCCTTTTAGCTCCCCTGAATTTTCTGTGTGTGTGTGTGTGTGTGTGTGTGTGTGTGTGTGTGTGTGTGTGTGTGTGTGTGTGTTCTGTGGGGGAGGGCCATGGGCATGGAGTACACATCTAGCAATGCTTAGGGCTGCTCTTCCTTTAGGAATTATTTCTAGCCAGGAATAGAGAAACATATGGGATGCTGGAAAAGCCAGTCTTGGCCAAATCTTATAGAAATCCTTGTGACTCTTTATTTTTTCATCCAAAAGATTTTGATGGTACTTGGTGTTATTCTGTCACTCGCTGTAGGTATCTGAACTCACCAGACCATGATCTAAATGGAATTACTAAAACGTTTTTAGTAAACTTTATGGTCTTATTATTCTGGTTTAATATGGTACTATGGAAATCAAAAGACTTGTTGTTAGAAGGAGATAACTGTTGTTTTATTCCAAAGAATTTTGTAGAGCAGTGATTCTCAAGAATTTTTCTGAGTGTGCCCCCAATTGACTTTCCTGCTGTGTTCCTATTTTATTCGTTGCCCCATGCCCCATACCCATTTAAATTATTTTCATTTGTGACCTACTTGGAATATCCCAGGACCCTACGAAATCCCTGTGGCCATCACATTAAATTTGTAGGAGTTCATTTAAACTTTTTTTAAAAAATGTGAAATAACTATTATAAATCTGATAAACAATTCATACTCCCATTTACCATAAACCAAAATTAAATCTGTTCTTATGAATTTCTTCAAAGTTTCTTGATTCTTAAATTAAATTTAATAATAAAGACCCTTTCTTTATCTTGAAATTAGACAAACTTGTTGTATTCTGTTGATACGTTTCTTTAACCTAAGCGACAAAAGAAAAATGGATTCTCTATTTCAGACTGAGCTTGGAATTTTTAATTCATATCTCACCACTCTCTATAGACTTTGTTAGCAGTTGTGAAGATACACTAAGCTTGAGATCTCCAAGCTGGAACCTTCAATAAATATTTAAAATATTTTGTTTTCTCTTGACAGTAAAGTGTTTTATTTTTTAACCAGTACTATATTAAAAATATCCCTTCTTCAAGGAAAATACCTACTACCTGTGCTGAGATGATAATTATCAGCATTATTTTGTTTATTAGGCTGACAAAGGAAATAGCTTCTGGGTATCATATAGCTGAAAATAGAAAGCAGTCATGTTTCTTTACTTGAACTGATAGAACTTCTCTGATAATAAACAGTTTGGTACTGAGAAATTTGATTACTTACTGTGAGCTCAGAAAAGGGTACCCTAAAGCCTTGTAAAATAATGTATTTAGAACTGATGATAGTATTGGGTAACTAGACATATCTGTTTTAGATGCTTATAGTACCTGAAACTTAATTTTCAATCTACATTTGTATGATGGATTGTGCATAAGCTTCAACTTTTCACCTTAATGTTTTCTTTGTAGTGATGGGGTTTTTTTTAATTTGCTTTCCTGCCTAGAATTTGCTAACAGAAATAGTAAACTATTGCAAACAGTAAACTTATGAAAAACAAGCAGTTGAAAAATGAAAGAAATGGAAACTACTGAAAAGGAACAAAAATAGAAACACTGGAAAGAAATACTAGAAGCTAAAATGTAATGTGAAAGAAGGAAATGAAACAACTACCTGACTTAAAGAAAAAAAATATAAGAAATGTAAAGGAATTAAATATTTAGGAGTGAGTGGAAACAAAGAAGGAATATTTAAAAAATTAAGGTTTTGAGGCTTATAACTATTGTTTGAACATATGACTTTATTATTGTAGTAATTTAGATATTTTATTGATATATAAAATGAAGTCAATGCCTTTTTAAAAAAGACTGTTATTTTTTTTCCTCTTTAACCAGAATGACTACCTTGTTCTACCCCCAAATAACCTTATTTGAAAGGTAGTCAGACTTTAGGTACCATATATCTCAATTTTAAAATAGTGGTCATGATATTACACAGAGTCAAGTTTATTACTGTTACCAACTTGTTCTACGTAATTAGAAATAAGGCCAAAATGCTAAATAATAATGTTCAATCATATGCAATATTTTGTTTTCTACAGAAGTTTTTCAATGATCTCTATGGTGAGGGGAAAATACCTATTATTTTGTAAGTAACTTATAAAGAGGTTTATTTTTTATAACCATGTACCCAGTTTCCATCCCTTTCTCACTTCCTACATGCCTTGGAGATATTTTTCTTCTTTTTCTTTCTGTCTCTCTGTTTCTCTGTCTTTATCTCTATCTCTATCTCTGTATCTCTTTCTTTTCTCCTTTTTTTCTTTTAGACACTATGGTTTGCAACATTGCTGCTAAAGGGGTATCATATCTATCACTTAATCTACTTTCAGCACCCAATTCTTGTCCCAAGTGATCATTTTGAACTATCATTTGTCATTGTGCTTCCTTCTTTGCCCTAACTACATTCCTCCAGTATTTGTGTCAAGCTTCCTACTATGAAATGTTCCTCCTGGTCCTTGTCTTTATTGTCTCTGGATATTAATCATACTTTTTTATTTCTACATCTCATAAATGTCTATTCCTCTCCCTCCGATCCATTTTTCTCATCATAATACTACTCATATCCATTCATATATAAGGAAATTGGATGACTTCATTTTTCTAACAGTTGCATATTGTTAAACAGTGGAATAACAGTTTCAATTGTTTAGATGTATTTTTACTGAAGAATTAATTAAGTTTATTGATGGTAATGATTTAAGTTTATTGATTTGAAATGAGAAGGAAAAAGAAGGTATCAAGAATATTTGGTTAAGGCATGAGTTGTGGAACTCTATTGCCTTAATATGAATTCTGCTTTGGATACTTAGCGAGTCACTTTGAACAAGTTGCTTAACACTCTTTCATTTATTTTCTCATCTACACATCTAGTATGATCATTCATGCTCAGAATTAAAAGAGTGAATAAAGTAACATCTGACTTTAAAAAAAATCAAGAACTAAGGATTTATATTTAAGAAATGAAAAGAAAGAGTAGGAAGACAGGTAGTAAGTTAGCTAAAAGGGAAATTCAAAGAAGTAGGGATGAATAAATGTACTGCCCAGGAAGCAACATAAAAGAAAATGCTTATTGAAAGTGGTGATGAAACAGATTCAGGGGCTGGAGTGATAACATAGAAGTAAGGGCATTTATTTGCCTGCACGTGGCCAACCCAGGACACACATGGGTTCAATCCCCATAATCCCATAATGTCCCCCAAGCCTCCCAGGACTAATTTCTGAGTGCAGAGCCAGAAGTAACTCCAGAGTGCTGGAAGGTGTGCCCCCAACACACACACACACACACACACACACACACACACACACACACACACACACACACACACACACAAAGAAACACAGATTCAAATAGTGTAAAATGAAGTCTGAAATAGCCTTTTAAGGTAATGTTCAGTTGTTTAAGAAGTTTTTAAAGGAAACATAATTAGAAGGTAAAATTTAGTTGCTAGTTTATGTTGGACCTTAAATAATTTTCAAATAACTAAATTAGTTCTGTATTGTTTATAGTAGTTTCAGTCTTCATTGAGTTAAAATTCTTTAAGACTAGAATGTTTGTGATTAATCTTTGATGAAGCAGTTAAAATAATGCATGAGTATGAGATGTTTGCTTTAATTTATTTCACCGCAAATTCTCTACAATAGCATTTTATTTTATTTGTGTGTGTGTGTGAGGTGTTGGGAGTATACTATAGTGAATACTCCTGTCTTTGTTTTCAGGAATCACTCACTCTTCACTATGCTTAGAAGGACCATAATTGGTTCTGGTAATTTAATCTAAGTCATCTGCATACAGGGAAAGCACCTTAACCACTGTACATATGTCCAACTGAATACAGCAGCATTTTAGCTGGTACTCATTTATGTTTTAGTAGCCATTACCAAATAGATAGCCACAACTATCAAGCTTGATTCCAGTAGCATTAGGTAGCCACTATTTTCAGTTCAAAGCTAAAGAACTATTAATTCTTAGTTTTGAAATTGGCTTAAAATATATATTACTTTTTTTGTTTTGTTTTGTTTTTATGGCCACACCCAGCAGCACTCTGATTCTGCTTTCAAATATCACTCCTGGCAGGCTCAGGGGAACCATATTGGATGCTGGGGATTGAATCTGGGTCTGCTATGTGCAAGGCAAAAGTACCTACCTATACTGTACTTTGTATATCACTTCTTTACCATCACGAAGTATATGGCAAGCTAAAAAGATATAATATATGTATGTGGTATCCTATGTCTCATTGCTGTAGATTCCTTACTGAACTCTTTTACTCAAATATTTGCTGCAGAGTACATAACAGTGGTAAATCTTACAGGTCTTTGCATACTGTTAAGTGAGAGTGATAGTTCTGTGTTGCACTCATTAGCCCTATAACTTTTGTCATGTCTCTATTGCATCTTTGCGACCCTCCATCTGATAAATTGTGCCAGACTTTATTTCCTATAGATCACATAACATTTTCTAGGATACTGTGTGCCATGCTCTTTACATTATATGTAAAATATGGAGCTAGAGGGATAGGATAGCACAGCAGGTAACTCATTTTGCCTTGCATGAGGCCAACCTGGGTACAATCTTTGGCATCCCATATGTCTCCACGACCTGCCCAAGCAATTTCTGAGCACAGAGCCTGGAATAACTCTTGAGTGCCACTAGGTATGGCCCAAAACCAAGCAAAATTATATTGCAGAATATAGAAAATATTAACTATATCATTTCTCATTCACTCATTTAACATAGAAATCAAAAACATATTTGATACCTGGAACAACTCTATATTCCTGTTGATTTAGAAATCATATTAGAAAGAGTAAAAGTACTTTCATGGAAAAATTTGTGCTGGTACTCTATGTCCTCTGAACACAGTTCACTTTTTTAGTTTGTTATTTTGGCAATGAGATACAAATACTTTCAGTATTTTCATGCATTTCTTTTTTCTTCTTTTGGTTTTTGAGCCACAGCCAGCAACACTCAGGGGTTACTCTAGATCTGCTCTCAGAAATCGCTCCTGACAGGCTCAGGAGACTATATGGGATTCCACAGCCCATCCCGAGTAAGCCGCATGTAGGGCAATTGCTCTACCACTGTGCTATTGTTCTGGTCATTTCTTACATGATTTAGTATATAGCATTTTTGTTTTTATTTTTATTTTTTGACTATTTTACATCTGTACCAGAAATTTTTGATGAAGTGTCAGTAATTGTAATAATTTCAAATGTATTAAAGGAAAGTGTAAAAAATGTTTATTCTTACAAGTTATGGGCAATTAATAAATAGGAGGAAATCACTTTTTGCTTTGGTCAAAAGATGGCACTATTGCCGTATTGATGCTTTCTTCTTCAAGTTGGGCTTGGTCTTTTTAATACAGAAATAAAGCTAATAATCTTATAAACACTGCCCCCACCCCCACAAAATGTCAAATTTCTAATCAAGGACTGGAAAAAATAGTAGAAAATGAAATATACATATATACTTTTTAATTATTCTTTAAAAATTATATTCTCTTGAGATTTAGATTCGACAAAGAAACAATAGGTTATCTAGCATCATGCTTTTAATTGCTTATATTTAAAATACCTTTGCTTTGGACCTTTGATAATTGTTGGGCTTGTGAGAAATGTTACTTTTTTTTTTTTTTGAGACCACATCCAGCTGTGCTCAGTGCATACTCTTGGTGGAGGATCTTTAGGGACTATATGCGCTGCTGAGGATCTAATCCAGTGAGATGCATGATAAGCACCTTATCCACTATACCCTCACTATGGCCCTAGATACTTAAACTTTTTGATGAAGATTTTTAAAGTTATTGAGCTCATGCTTTCATTAAAGAATCATATTATTTCAAGGTATTAAATTCAGAAAATGATTTATTTCTTTTTTAATGTCACTATAATATTTTGGGGGGAGGGGAGATATCGAGTAGTTCTCAAGGGCTGTTCCTAAATTCTGTGCTCAGAAATCTCTCCTGATGGGCTCAGAGAACCATATGGGACTCCGGTGATCAAACTCAGGTCAGCTGCTTTCAAAGCAATTGTCCTCCCTGCTGTACTGTGGCTCTGTTCCTATCAAGCAGAGTTGATATTTGGAGGGGTATGTGGACTGTCCAGAATGCAAAGGTAATCTGTCTTGTGCTAGGAAGCAATATGTGTTCTCATCTGGTTTCTAAGCCAATCTATTGACTATGGCACTAAAGGCTTAATTTTTCTGTTTCTCTAAGCAGATTTTTCAAAGATAAGAAAACTTCAATGGAAAGTACTGAACAAATTGAAAAAATGGCTTTATTGATTGTGAATTTTTTAAAAGTTACTTCTAAACTAAACCATTTTGAGTGAGGCAAAGATCTGTTATATTAGAATGCAAAGCAATCCAATTGCCTTTTTTATTTATTATTAAAATAAAGATACACTGATGAACCCTTCATAGAGATGGCATAGTTGTCTATCATTTTTAAGGGTAACATATATATAAAGGTAACATATATTATTTACTTTTTAAAAGTAGTTTAATTTTCATCAAATAACTATATGATTAATTCATTATTTAGACATAGTACAACATGTATATTATATAATTTACATAACTTATTTGAAATCTATAGATGAATACAAAATCTTATTCTAAACCTATGAGGCCAGGTGTGTTTTTAAAATTATGATATATATTGAATGATATAAAAGATAACAGAGTATATATTTGGAATTTAACATCATTCACTTTTCCTGATAGAAACTGGGCCAGCACCTTATATCCAAACATTATTATGTTTCAGCGAGACATAGACTGTTATGCCACACAGGCTCTCTTGATCATAAATAGCCTTACATCAATTCAGTTGAAAGTTAAAATAATGTTTTATTTAAATCATTGTGATTTACAAAGTTATTCACAGTTTTAGACATACAGTATTTCCGCACCAATACCCCACTAGTGTCAACCTGCCTCTACCAATGTTCCCAGAGTCCATCCCATACCACCACTCTGCACCCCAGCCTGCCAGCATAACAGGCCAAGCCCATTTTTAACTTTTGTTGTTAAAGTTTGTGCCTCATGATTTCATTGTTGTTGACTCTGGCTTGAAAATTTAGTTCTGTCCTTTCTTAACATCATTAATATACACGAGGCTCCTTGTCTCCTGCTCCCATCCTTTCATATTTGTTTTTCTCCTCCTCATTTCTATTTCTTTCCTTCCCCACACTATATTCTGGGTCGAGTATTCTTGGCAAACCCACTTTAAACCATTGCATTTCTCCATGTTATTCTAAATACCACATATTAGTGATATAATCCTATATTTATCCTTCTCTTTCTGGATTCATTTATGATGGTATCTTCCAGTTCCATCCATGTTGCAGTGAATGGCATGATTGAATCATTCTTTACAGATATGTAGTATTCCATTGTGTATATGTACCACATTTTCATAATCCACTCGTTTGTGGTTGGCCATCTAGGTTGATTCCATCTCTTAGATATTGTATGGAATGCTTTGATGAATAGTGGTGTGCATACATCCTTTTGGATCTGTGTTTTACTGTCCTGGGGATAGATACCCAAATTCAGGATTGCAAAGCCATGCAGATAGATTCTGAAATTACTGAGAACCCTCCTTACTGTTTTCCACAGAGGTTGGACCAGGCAGCATTCCCACCAGCAGTGGATGAGAGCACCTTTCTCACTACATCCCACCAAAATAAATTGTACCAACTATTTTTGATATATGCAGTCCTCACTGGTATAAGATGATATCTCATTGTTGTATTAATTTGGATTTTCCTAATGATAAATAATGATGAGTGCCTTTTGGCCATCTTTAATCAAGTCAAACTATTCTGCAACAACTTAGGGGAAATCAGAAAGAACTACAACTGTAGATTGCTTAGATGTTTTTGATTTCACCGTAGAATTTTAAGAACTGGTAGGCCCGAGCATCATTCAGATATATTCATATACTGCTGAACATTTATAAAGGGTATTCTCTTTATATGCCAAGAAATGTTAAGTTGACATTATATTCTATATAAAAGTTTATCTTTTAAAATAACATGTTTTGTTTTGTTTTATTTTTAGCTGCTTTTATTGTCTCTGCGGTTTAAGCCCAAAATGCATTTCAACACATTCCATAATACACTTAAGGGCAACCAAAGATTTGGAGAGACTTATATAGCTAACCTCTATCATAAAGCAAGTGTACTTGGCATATGTCCTATGGCTAAATAATCAATCACCCTTTTTTAGTTAGGAGTACTTGGGATAAAGCATTTCCAACTCTATTTTATGCTACCTGTTAATCAAGACCAACTTTATTTCCTATAGTTGTGTTGTGAGATGGGATCATATTTCATGTTTCCTGTCGGGTTAAACCTGATTAGCATTTGGGCAGGAGACTTCTGAGGGAAATATACGCATTTGGAGAAATGATAGATGGGGTGTGTTAAGTGGCAATTCTCCTTCCTTTAAAAGTACTTCCCTCAGCTCTACATTATAGTTGGACTTTGTATATTGAATAATATATAAAACCTAAGATAAATGTCTGCTAGTTTCCATTTAAGTTTAAAGTATTAGATTAAAGTACTTAATCTGAACAAATAATACTTTCACTTCATTTTCTATGGTTTGTTGCAGGTTTTTTCTGTCTTCTGCCTGTATGATTAAGTAATAAGATCTATTCATCTCTGTAGCATGAGTTATAAATTACTAGTAAATAATACTAGTCCCATATAATTAAGTTGCAATTCCTTTTCCTGCAATCTAATGGTTTAACACAAGTGAAAAAGTAGAAGGTAATTTAGATTGTTGTTAGCTGTAAAAATCTTTGAGAAATAAAGTTTCCAAAATCTATTTGGGAAAGATTAGTAGAGGGAACTTTTTCTCAGAAAGACTTTGTTTTGTTTTTCATCTTATTAAAAGAATAAAAGAAAGAAATTAACTTTGCATAGTACCAAAATTTATATTAGCATACTGAATTATATTGTCTTATACAGGATTTTATATCCAACACGTCCTGTTTTTCTTCCTAATCCTGAGTAATGTTTTTCTAAGATCTTTACCACAACTGTTAGTTTAATTGGTATTCTTAAAGTATTTCTCTTTCCAATATATGTTATCCTCCAGAAAGTTAAATTTGTTGGTGGATTTGTTAATTTATTCTTACATAAGTGATACTTTTGAATATGTTTTGTTTCTTTCTGGTTGGAATAATATTTAAAAATATATGTATTGACTTCTGTGCATTTGGGATAAATTTTAAAATAAGAATAGTATCAGATAGATCTTATAGAGTGTAATGTACTTGCTTTGCAAACTGCTGACTGTGGTTCAATCTCCAACACCACACATAATTCATTAAGCACTGCCCAAGAAATCTTTAAACACCTTACCAGAGTATGCCCTGAAGTACTTTAGAACGTGAAGTCTATTCTCCCAATAATAAATATTTGATTCTCTCTCTCTCTGTCTGTCTCTGTCTCTGTCTCTGTCTCTGCCTCTCTCTCTCTCTCTCTCTCTCTCTCTCTCTCTCTCTCTCTCTCTCTCTCTCTCTCTCTCTCTCTCTCTCTCTCTCTCTCTCTCTCTCTCTCTCTCTCATTTTTAGACCATACCTGAGGCACCCAGGCAGGCTGGGGGACCATATGGGATGCCAAGCCTCAAACCTGGGCTTGTCCCGGGTTGGGCATGTGCAAAGCAAACATCCTACCACTGTGCTCTCTGGCCCATAATTATTTGTTTGTTTGTTTGTTTTAAAATATGTGATTTGTAAGTTGGTATGTGTATATATGTACTAGTTCTGTGAAATTGGCTAACTAGTATATACTCAGATAATTATATATTAAGATGTCGGTAATTAAAATACAAATTTACTAAATTATAACTAAAATATTGTAATTATAGAATTACTTATAATTATAAAGTCTAAGTAAAATATTATAAATTTACTAAATCTATCTCTTAATTTTATTGTAATATCAATAAATAAAATACCTTTGGTAACAACATTGAGCTAATCTAATTATCGATTTGTTAAAGATTAGCCATATATTATATACATTTTACCATTAATGAACCCAAAACTGTATAACCTATTAAGTGTATTGATAAATGCTAGTAATAGGAAAAGTGTTACACTGTTTGGAAAATTAGATTTGAACATCTCCATGAATTGGTTTAATGCATAAGAGAAAATACCTTTAGTGACACAGTGACATTTTGAGCTATATAAGCTCTGGGACATATTTTAAGCCCTAGATATCCTTTTATCCTTTTTCTTTGAAAACCAAAATATAGCAGTTGAAATCATAACTACTACAAACAAAGGGACTATATATATATGTCCCTTTGTTATATATATGTCCCTTATATATATGTACATATATATATTTCAGTAATTCTCATCAGCAGCAAAATAGCAATATCTGTTATATAGAGTTCAAAATTATCATTTTGCCAGCAGGGGTCTCAAACTCAATTTACCTGCGGGTCGCAGGAGGCAAAGTCAGGGTGATCCTTGAGTGCAAAGTCAGTAGTAAGCCTTGGATATTGGGGTGTGTGACCCAAACAATTAAAACAAAACAGAACAAAAAAAGACTCCTCTAGGACAGGGCCACAAAATATTGTATGGAAAGCCGTGCAGCCCATGGGCCGCAAGTTTGAGACCCCTGGTAGGGTCTTGTGATTAACTCAAATTATAAATATGTTTTTGTATTTTCATACAATACAAATTATATTAGATAATTATCATATTAGATAATACTATTTTTAGAAAATCATGAATGTCAGAATGAGAAGAAAAAAGTGTGATTGGAACAATAGCATGGTGGGTAGGGCATTTGCCATGTACTTGGACTAGCCGAGTTTGATCCCCATCATCCCATGTGGTCCCCTGAGCCTGCCAGAAATGATTTCTGAGTGTAGAGCCAGGAGTAACCACTGAGTGCTGCCAGGTGTGACCCAAAAGCAAACAAAAAGCAACAACAACAAGAAAACAAAAAAGAAGCAGCCTATATTGGTGATATAGAAACTAACTTGAATTTATATTTAGCCAGGTATATATTACTTTTGTCAGTAATAACATTTCTACGCAACTGTAATTATATAGAAACTGTAATGAGAATAATTTTTAAACAGTTTGGTATTGACTTTGGTAAGTTTGAAAAAAGGCTCAAAATATGTACAATAACAAATAATTCTTGCAGGATACCTCTATCTTTATAAATCATAGTTTATGTAACTCACAACAGTTTTAATTTTCCTAATTTTTATGAAGTTATTTCACTTCACTATTACCAGAGTTCTCAGCAGTCTCCATTAATGCCCTTCTGTCTACTTCTAGCCAGTCTTTTCTTTCTTAATCCCATGTATTCCACCCCTCACCCCCACTTAGTATTATCAAATTTGCAAGGGCAAAGGTTTGTCCTCATTTGATATTATCTATTCCAAACTTTTATTTCTCTGTTTTACAGAGATGTGTGAACAAACCTAGTCCATTGTTCTTTTACGTTATGCTTTTTTTTTCACTTTACATGATATACTCCAGTTCCATTTGATTGCACCAAACAGCAAGAGTTCTTATAGGTACATAATATTACATTTTGTACAGATAACATGGATTTTGAATCCAATCCTATGTCTTTGTTTGTTTGGGTTAGTTCTATGTTTTAGTTATTGTTCTAGGTGCTGCAATGAGCATGAATGTGTATATATTTTTTCAAATTAAAGTTTTTGTGTTTTGAAGATAAATATCAAGATTTGGGATCATAAGGTCATCTGGAATTCCTATTCTTTGTTTGTAAGGAAGTACACATGCTGTTTTCTACACAGAATAAACCAGACATTTCTAGCTACTCTTAGAGAGGATTACTTTTTCATCATATCCCCATCAAAACAGTTTTTTTTTACCCAATATGCCATTCTCTCTGATTTGAGTTGAGACGTGTACATTTATAGTGATAGTTAGTAGAATATTATTCAAAACTAGTGTAATAGAAAAAGATGTCAGGTATGTATTTTTTATTGCTACTCTTATACATTGCCTTTAAATCTATTGTCTTAAAATCATACAAATCTATTATATTAGTACTAATTTTTTCAAAGTCTGAATTACAAATGTTAAGTGCTAGGAAAGCTTTCAGAGGTTCTAAGGAGTGGTATTGTTTCTGGGTTCATATACCTCCAGAAGACATCATCTAAATATCTTTAGTCACATTTGCCAACTTTATTTCCAAAGATAATGATGGTATTAGGAGATGAAATCTTAGGAGTGATTAGGTCATATGAATGAAGCTCTTAAGCTCTTAAGGAAGAGGAATAGTGCCCTTTTGGGAAGGGACCATGAAGCATTTGAAACAAAACCTTACTTTTTTTTTTTTTTTTACTATGTTAGAACCAAATCTACCTATGAACCAGAAATCAGTTTCTTTTAAGGAAATCATTAAGATAATGTCTTTATTACTTTTTGTAAGATAAGCATCTTTATTACCCCATTGCACTTCCATTTTTTCTGCCTTTCTAATTACTGTTTTACTACTTTGATTGTTTAGATATCATTGTCTTTATGAGATGATAATTAGCAGGCACTATTTCATAGGGCAAGTAGAAAGGCTCTGCATAAAGCTGTACAAAATGGCAGATATTTATATCTATAGTAAGAAGTAAGTAGGTGGGATAAGTCTAGTAGCAAAATAGATACCGTATTTTTCATACCATAAGATGCACTCCCCCCCCCCCCCCAAAAAAAAAGTTCATCTTATGGAGCGAATGCCACCTAGAGCCGAAGCCTGATGAGTACAGGGGAGACGAGCATCTAAGAACTGTGTGCATCTTATGGTCAGATGTGTCTTATAGAGTGAAAAATATGGTGATTTCAGGCAAAACTTTTTCCCTTCGTGGAGGGTTTAGTTGTCTTTTGCAGATTACCTCAATAGTGCTAACTTTGAAATACTTTGTTTGAGTTATGATTCTACTTTTTCTTTTTAATATTTGAAGAAGCTAAACTGCAGTTAGGTAGTAAGTTTTGGTGGACTCTGTATTGTTTCTTTTCTTCTCTTTAAATAGATTTTGTTTTCAACACTGATAGTTTTTACTGTTTTTTACATAATTTTACATGTTATGAAAAATTCTAAGATTGGTTTATGGAATGAGTAAAGATAATAATCATTATTATTTAATTTTAATGATATTTACTACAGAATGGAATGATATGGTAAAATTAAATTTTCTTCTCAATTGTTTCAATATATATGGTAATACTACTGAAAGGTGAGTCATCCATTGAAGAAATTTCTCTTCCCTTCCCACACCTTTCCCTTCCTGCCTTGCACTTGTTAAATATTCTAAGTTTTCTCAATTTGGGCATTCATCTCTTCTATTCCTTTATGTTTTGGAGAGATTTCCTCTTACTCCAATTTTCTAGGCCTCCTGTGCAGTGACCTCCCTACTACTCTCCTATTTTAAATCACTGTATTCTGTATCATATGTGTCCTCTTTCTTATACTTCCTCCTTTTGCCAGAAATATAAACTACTAATCATCAGGTATATGCATATTCTTCTATCTTTCTTGTGTATTTAATCTGACAGTTGGCTAAAAATAGAATGCAATGTAAACTGCTTATTTTTTATTATAGGATTTGCAGTGCATTGTTTCATGGGAGCCAGTGTGATTTCTAGATCCTTTTAGGTGAACTATTTATCTTTTTGGAGGTATTTAGCATCTCCCCTTTGTACTCAAGTTCTAAAACTTAATAATGTTTCAGCTAAGTGAAGATGTCCTTCATTGTAAGGTTAATTTTTTAACAGTATCATATAAAATCTACTGTACATTTTTTAACTCTGTTCCCATCTCATCCTGAAGCTCCCTTGTTCACTTTATTTCTGCTATAATGTTCTCTTTCTTAGATAATGCTTCATTACATCGACTATTTCTTTTGTATAGAATGCTCTTCACATAGCTGCAGGCCTAATTTCTTAACTCTTCAGATCTTTGTTCAAATGTCACTTTTGAAATGCCATTGTAGTTAAATTTATGATCTATTCACTATTCAAGTAGTTCTAATTCTCTTATCTTGGTTTAATTTTCTTCATGCAATCTATTATTAAGTAAATGTATGCAAACCTATACTGCATTTATATACTTGATCCTTTTTTTGGCTCCAGATCATTATTCTAAAATGTTTGTAATTTCCTAAATAATAGATTAATAGTGATATATTTTGCTATTTGCTCTGGTTTTTATAAAGGAGAAAAAGTGTATTGTTACTCAGAGTAAGTGCTTTTCAATAACACTTAAGTTTTTGTGAATAATATCATTTTTAGGAAATCTCTAAAATTGGAGAAGAGCTGTTTGCTATTGAAAACTACCACATAACTAAAAGCTTAAAACTTTAGTACACCCGGTATCTCTCTCCCAGTGAGGAAGAATAACTAGAGATTTGCTCAGTAATCAATGTCCAATGACTTATTCGATAATGTTTACTTAATGAAGTCTTACAAAACTCTAAGCTATACCATACTGACTATGCCTGATGTCATTTGATTATGAATGCTAAGCAGGAACAGGTTTGGTTGTACTGGATTGGAGTGAAACTGGAACAGAAAAGATTTGAAGGGATTTTTATTTTTTTTATAGTTGTCATTAGGTGGCATAACTGGAGAGGACATTCATCACTTTTTTCTTACAGTGCTTTTTTTATGTTTTCCATATAGCTATTGTCAAATTATATACTTTACAATATATAAATGATCTAGCAAATACAATTTCCTAAGATCTTAGTCAATCTTCTGAGGTAATGACAGTGAGCAGGGGACTAGGTGACCCCTGATTTGTAGCCTATTTAGTAGAGCACAGAATGCCTGAACTTGATATTTAATGTCTAAAATATTGGGTGATCTTATGGGATTGAGTCTTTAACTTGTGTGATTTGATGTTGAACTTTAGTGGACAGTGTCAACTGTGTAGAATGGTAGGACATGCAATCAGTATATTAGAACTGAGATTGCATGATAAAATAAAACATACACATCAAAAACATTTTATATATGTATATTATAAATATGAATCTATATTTATATAAATGTATAAAGTATTCATATATATTTCTGTATGTTTATATATATACCTATATAGTTTAGATTAGTTTTCTATGACTTCCATAACAAAATTAATCAAAATGAAATAAACATGTTTGTTTTTTCAGTTTTGAAAGTTAGAAGTATAAAATGTATTTTATATTATTTCCCTTTGTTAATCAGCATCTAAATAAAGTTCTTTTATTTATTTTGGGGGGTTGGACCACACCAGGTGATGCTAAGGGGGTAGCTCCTGGCTCGGTGGACCATATGGGACACCAGGGATCAACCCAGGTCTGTCCTGGGCAGCATGCTAGGCACGCCCTACCACAGTGCTATTACTCTGGCCACAATGAAGTTCTTCTTTACAGGAAACCAGTCATATTGAATAAGGTCATACTTCAATGGCCTTGTTTTATTTTAACTCTGTTTACCTTTTAAAAAATTTATACATGCATTCTTTCTTGGCTATTCTGAGACATGTATCATTAGATGATTCCACTGTTAGGTGAAATCATAGAGTATAATTACATAAACTTAGATGTAATAGGATTATACAATCCCTATTATACACCTAGGGCTATTTGGCATAGCCTATTGATACCACTATTATGTATGTCCTCTTTCCTTCCTTCCTTCCTTCCTTCCTTCCTTCCTTCCTTCCTTCCTTCCTTCCTTCCTTCCTTCCTTCCTTCCTTCCTTCCTTCCTTCCTTCCTTCCTTCCTTCCTTCCTTCCTTCCTTCCTTCCTCTTTCCCTCTCTCCCTACTATCTTCAAACACAGAATCTTACACATGTAAGTTCACTACTATTGAGCTGCATCTTTGACCCTGGAACATGATTTCTTGGAGTAAAAAAATATGTCCTGATTAGTCAAGTTTTTCTAATATTCTCTTAGTAGTTAGATTTGACTTCCCCTCCAATTTATTGTTTAGTCATTCTCTCACAAATTTGTATCTGTCTTCAGATACTTCTCTTTCTTTTTTTTCCACCCACTCCCTGATACTTTTGTTTCATGTTCATGCTATCATGTAGTTTCCAGTGAAGATTCAGAAACTTACCTCTTTTTTGGAGGTATCTTCCATTTGAAGTCTAGAGTCCTGTTATTGTTCTTTGATATCTATCTCTACAAATAATGGCTAAAAGAAAAAAAGAAGAATGGGAGAATGAAAAAGAAGAAAAATATCTTCCATAAAGACAGACAGTGGAAAAGGTGGCGGAGGATGGGAGGGAAACTGGGGACATTGGTGGTGAGAAATGTGACTGGTGAAGGGTATGATTAAACTCTGTAACCAAATATCATGATGATTCAGTTAAAAATTATTCAAAATTTATAAACAATCATCCAACCAAATGTAACTGAGTTTGGAACTGAGGAACTGAGTACAGGGAGCAAAGTGGGAATGAGCCTTAAGGTAATGGTAAAATGATTGATATAATAGTCTGCAACTACTAAATTAATGACATCAGTGTTGTGATAAATTTATCTTCAAAAATTCTTTTTTCATCTTTTTTCACTAAAACTTGTCTTTCATCTGTAAAATCTTAATTTCCTTTCTAATGTGCTTCCTTTATTTTTATTTAAAATTTTATTGATATCTGTGATTTACAATGATTTATCATACACATAATTCCAATATCACAACCATCACCAGTGCACTGTTGTATAAGGCCCTTAGGATGATCTTGGATGGAGGATGGAGGCCTTTGTCCTTAGGCTCAGGACCACATGGCTCCATCCTCCATTAATCAGCGGGTCTAGGGTCCAGAAAAGTGACAGATATTGAAATCACTCACAGGTAGGCTTCAGGAAGCATCAACTTTATTCATGCCCTATCCACCACACGTGTGCTCAATATTAACCATTTAAGCTGTATATCTATTTAGCCCTGCATTGTCCTTCTCTGTCAGCCATCTCACTTCAACCCCCATGCTGGCAAAGATCCAAAAGGCCAAAGAAGCAAAAGGCCCTAATCCCCTGGGTCAAAGCCTTATATACCCTTTCCAAGACCCCTCCCAGGAAATGGGAAGTTTCTAGCAGGTAAGGTTAACATAATATCCGGTTCCCAAGACACCGCCCAGAAATGGTCGGATCTCAGGTAGATACCTGTACCACGGGGTGGAGCTACAGTGCACCCCCTCGCAATCCTAAGGACTGAAGACCCCTCTTTTTCAAGCCACCCCACCCAATTTAATTTTATGGATCAGTTCTTTTATTATGTTGTCTTTAGACTTTTATTGCTACTTTGCTCTGTATTATTAAGTCCCACCTATGAAAGAGATCACTCTCTACCTTTACTTCTTCTTTTTTTGGGGGGAGGGTCACACCCAGCAGCACTCAGGGGTTACTCCTGGTTCTACGCTAAGAAATCGCCCCCAGCTGGACGGGGGACCATATGGGATGCCGGGATTCGAACCACTATCCTTCTGCTTGGAAGACAGACGCCTTACCTCCAAGCTATCTCTCCAGCCTCCTCTTTCCTTCTTAATGACTTCCCTCAGCATGATATCCTGTTGTTTCAATCATGTTGCTCCTATTGCATGGTTCTATTCTTTTTTTAAAGTTTTATAGACTTCTGTGGTATATCTATGCCACAAATTCTTTTTGTTTGTTTGCTTGTTTGTTTATTTTGGGGCCACACCCATTGATGTTCAGGGCTTACTCCTGACTATGCACTCAGAAATTGCTTCTGGCTTGGGGGACCATATGAGATGCCAGGAGATCGAACCACGGTCTGTCCTAGGTCAGCCCTACCGCTGCTCCACTGCTCCCACCTCTGTGCCACAAATTCTTGATCCATTCATATGTTGGATGTTTGGTTTGTTTTTAAATCTAAGTGCAACAATGTACATAGGTATACATATATTGTTTAGAATTAATGATAGAATTAATGGTTCTGTGTATCTGACTTGTCTCCCTTCATCTTTGCTTTGTTTACCTTTATCCTACTATCTTCAGTTTTAATTTTGATATGTTTCCATGACTTCCTTTTCACTGGGCCTTTTCTTATTTTTTAATCTAGAAGCCAATATTTTAATTATTTGCAATGAATAAGAGTATTTATCAGAGTTCATTATTAATACATGAGGTGACCTTATTTGCTATTATTATTGTGCTACCAACACAAGAATAGGGCTGTATATTTTTC
Organism: Crocidura indochinensis; assembly: GCA_004027635.1. Classification (NCBI taxonomy): domain Eukaryota; kingdom Metazoa; phylum Chordata; class Mammalia; order Eulipotyphla; family Soricidae; genus Crocidura; species Crocidura indochinensis. Next base: position 18,304 of record PVKC010001887.1, read on the forward strand.
AAGCATTCATTTTCACATTGTTTGGATAAATGTTTGTTACAAGGCTCTATGCCAGACAATGATTATAATCAATGGAAATAGACAAGTATTTTGTCACAGATAATAAATAAGTAATTAAAGTTATTTTTAATAAATTTTAATTGAATCAACATGATATAATTAATAGGTTTTCCATGATTGACTTTCAGTCCCACAATGTCCAACACCTATCCTTTCACCAGTTCACATTTCCCAAAACCAATGTCCCCAGTTTCCTGTGCCCTTCCTGCTCACACCCTTCTCCCTGTTTTTATGCATATATTATTATTCTCATCTTGCTTTCCTCTTCTCTTTTCCCTTTTCAAACACTGTAGTTTACAATATGTTGGCTGAAGGGATTTCATGCATCTATGTGTGTATAATCAAATTTCATGTTTTTATTTTTCATAATAGTATTCCATTGTATAGATGTACCACAGTTTTTTTTTTTTTCATTTACTCATCTGTTCTAGATCATGGGTTGTTTCCAGATTCTTGATATTTGAATAGTGCTGCGATGAATCTAGGAATGCAGATGCCTTTTCTGCACTGTGTTTTTGTGTCCCTAAGGTATATTCCCAGGAGCATATTACTGGGTTATCCAGAAGGTCCATTTCAGTTTTTTGAGGAATGTCCTTATTACTTTCCCAAAAAGGCTGGACCAGTCTATATTCCTGTGAGCAGTGAATGAAAGTCTTTTGTCCCCTGCATCTGTTCCAGCATTGTCAATCCCTTTCCTTAAGTGCAGATCTACTCTTAAGTTCCACTCAGTATAATCAACAACCAATGCATTATTGTTTGTTCTTACCCTTTTTGGTCTGTCCATAGAAAAGGAAAACAAAGTACTTATTAAACACATTCTTTCCCATATTGATTTCATTAATGTGCTCCCAGTGATCTGAGATATGTCATATATAAGTAACCATAAGGCTAGAAGGCACTCATAATCACAATAATTTGTGAAGGATTGACAGGTTAGATTCCACAGTTTTCTTTTATTGTACTGATCAATTTTTCTACATTACCTGATTATTGCAGGTCTGCAATCAAGGCATTACGTCCTGGAGGGTTTTTGGTGTACTCGACCTGTACACTTTCCAAGGCAGAAAATGAGGATGTGGTCAATGAAATTGTAAACACCTTTAATAACATAATGCCTGTGGACATCAGTAAAATGGCAAAGGCTTTCTCCCAAGACTTCTCTTTTGCTCCCAATGGCCAAGAATATGGACTCTTAGTGATTCCAGATAAGGGCAAAGCTTGGGGCCCAATGTATGTAGCCAAATTGAAAAAATCATGAACAGCATGAAAAGATGACTGGTTTTGTTAATTGTGAGAATGTATTATTAAATTTATTTGTCTAAATTCTCTACGTATTACTGTGTATTTATTTTTAGGTTTTGGTTTACACCCAGTGAGGCGGTGTTCCTGGTTTTTTCTAAGCTTTGTCCTCAGAGATCTCACCTGGTGGACTCGGGGATATTGGAGGTACTAGAGATCAAACTTATTTTGACTGTGTACAAGCAAGTGCCCTATCTCATTTACGATTGTTCTAGCCCCATATTACTGTTCAAATTTTTATGTGCTACTTTCCTTGAGTCTGTTTATAATCCTCTATAGTTAATAATTTATCTGAATCTAGGATTGAGAAATGTCAAGGTACATTTTCTCTTTTTTGGTTTGGAGGCCACAGCCATCTTTGCTTAGAAATTACTACTGTTTTGATTCTTGAGTTAGGGGGAGCTCTCCTTCCAAAGCTTGATACCATGTGGTGGTGGGAACCTTATCCTTTGGACTCTGACATGTAAAACATTTTCTCTAGCACTTTAAGCGCTCTGCCCAATTCCGGGTGCATTCTTTTTCCCTAGAAATTTATCTCTAGTAGTGATTTAAGGTGTTACAGATGGTGTTTGTTCTATATAATAAATCTGTTGTCTTTTGGTTGGCATTTTGTAGTTGAATTAGTCAGAATACATAGCTTTATGCATATCACGTGGAGAATTGCATTCTGTACATGATGTTGGTGTTTTAACCTTTAAAATACACATTTGCTGGCCCTCTCATTATTTTTCTTCTTATCAAAAAATAATTTTTTTGGACTTACCCCCACCTTTGTTTTCTGTAAGAACTGATTGGTATTCTAAGACTAACTTTGTAAGCAGCACTATTTCTACTTTTAGCAAAATAGGTTTCTTATTTGCCAAGTTGTTTTTTGTTAAGGACTATCTTCTGTTTACTGCAAAGGTCAGTGACTCTATTGACACAATCTTTATTTCTCCACTTTTTGTGTGCATTCACAAATACAAATTGAAAGGGTAAATTATGTTGAAAGGCCGTTAGAACAGCAGACTCACATGCACATGTTTGACTTTCGACATTTAGTTTGTAGAATAATGGAGTCTATCCAGCAGGCTATAAAGCAAGTACTTGAAACTAAACCAGAATGATTAATAACTGCAATAACTGAACTATATTTGGAGAGTTTTCTTACATAATTGCAGGCATGATGAGCACTACAGAATCTGATTATTCAACAGTTGCAATTTGGAGAGGCTTTTTATTTCACTCCTTTATGAAATTTTATAGGAAAGTATGTCACATATTAATACGCAGAAAGATGCCCAATGTTAGTTGATTATATTACTATTAAAACTCAATGCCACTTAGTAAGTGGTTCTTCTTATTTACATCAACCATTCAAGTATTATATATAAAATCTATCTATTGAGAGTTTTAGCTCAGGTTTGAGTCATGTGTGTTCTTTAGAATTTTTTTCTCCTTTACCTACAGTCCAAACTGACTATTAAGAAAATTATATGATATGCACAAGTACTCTTATTTGAGAGTCAGGTTTTTTTTTAAATAAATGGTATAGAAATGCAAAATTTGGATGAAAAGGGAATCATTTTAAATTGTTTATTACATTCTGTGCATTTAAGCTCGTCTACTTTTTCATAAATAGTTTTGTTTCTCAAGTATATGAACATAAATGGGTTCATATAAATGAAGTGCTAGGAAGAGTGTCTTTCATATCTTCAAGTCATTATCTGCTTTTCTCTTTTATATATAATGGATATATGCAATGTCAGCTCTGTTGACCCAGTCAGATACTGGTTAATGGAAAAAAGTTATTTTTTAATATAAATTTTTGTTTAAGCACATTGATTGCAAGCATGTGTGTAGTTGGGTTTCAGTTATAAACAGAACACCATCCATCATCAGTACAAGATTCCCATCATCCATGCCCCCACTCCTCCTCCACCCCTGCTTATATTAACAACAAGCAGACATTCTATTTCTTTCATTCTTTAACATTGTCATGTTAATTGTTAGTGTAATTATTTCCCTAATAGAGTTCACCACTCTTTGTAGTGAGCTTCAAATTGTGAGCCGGTCCTTCCAAACCTTCCAGCCCTTCATTCTTTTGTCTCTGAACCTTATTACAATAATGTCTTTAATTTAAAAAAAAAAAGGGTTCACTTTAATAGAATTTTTTTAAATTTACCTTTGGGTTTAGCATTTTACTTTGTATATCAGATACAGTAGGTTAAAAAGTTTATTTAGATTAATCACAAAGTTGATTTTCACATTGCACTTTTTTGAATTTCATTATTTCCCAAAAGTGTACATAAAGCATAATTTCAGTACATTGAGTGCTGTTAGATTAGACTATGCTCTAATTACTGAAAAATGCAAATTTAAATATATAATTAGCTTATCTATTCTAATAATTTACTGAAATAGTTAATATTTATTAATATTGACTAATTAAATTTATTATAACTATGCATAGATGGATATACAAATATATCTTTAGTATAATGTAAATATGAGTATTGGAATCTCCTTTTGTAAATAAGAAATCTATTCAATTTTTCACTTGTATGGAATTTTTTTTTTGGTTTTTGGGTCACACCCGGCAGTACTCAGGGGTTACTCCTGGCTCCATGCTCAGAAATTGCTCCTGGCAGGCATGGGGGATCATATGGGGCACCGGGATTCGAACTGATGACCTTTTGCATGAAAGACAAATGCCTTACCTCCATGCTATCTCCCAGGCCCTGGAATTCTTTATTCTCAGAACATCAAGAAATTAGACCATACTTAGATTGGGGGAAAATCTAGAAATATTTTAGGTCATATTGTAGAGAAATACCTAGAAATCTCCTATAGAGGTATTCTTCGCCTTCCCTTTCTTTGCAAATTCTGATATAAAAAATGAAAATTTGTATCAGCCTTATGATGATGTCAATTGAAAACCAAAGAGTAATTAATATTACTGATAGTGGCATTGAGTTAATTTAAAAGAGCTTTATAAAAATCTAGGTTGCTTATCAGTAAACACAGTAGTCACAGTAGCTTCTCTCTGTTATTGGTACAGAATCAGAACAGACACTGATTTCAGAAACAGACTATGAAAAAATATACCACATTTAAATGGTTTTGCTAGATTTTAGAATATCAGATACTATCAATGGTTTGGAATCAAGTTAATCTATAATCTTTAATCCTATTACACAGGTCTATATAGCCTTATAATCAAAACTATATGTTAGTCTTTTAAGAGTTTTGTGAATAATATCCCTTGATATAGTGTGACTAGGCATAAAAGAATATATTAGAACACTTGCTACATGACTAACTGAAGTAATCCCAAATCTAATAGCCCCTTATTCAAGAGGGCTTTATGCCTGAGAGATAAGCATCAGATAATCTGCATAGGCTAATACAATGCATTTGGAATACAAAGAAAATTGGAACAGTAACAACAATCTTATTAGATGCCAAGAAGTCCTTTGATGCAATTGAATAGAACTACTTGTATTATGTGTTAGGGAAATGTGGCTTTGGGGACAAATACAGTAGATAGCCCAATTTATTTTCAACCCATTTATATGGTTCAAATCAATGGTTCACAATCTACTTTTCCTTGTCTTATTGCTGTACTGGGGAGGCAAGTAAGAATGATTCCCATTACTGATGTTACTCATTGGACTGACATTGGAGCTATAATATCACCCAGATCCTATGGGTATCTGAAAGATATTCGAATAGAGTTTCACAAGACAACTAATGTCTGCTGCTAATCTATGCTTGTGCCTAAAGCTCTAACTGCATCTATCCTGAAAACATTAGGTGCCATGTTAGAATTTGGAATTGCTTCAGGTTGCAAAGTCAATAGAGGAGAATCTAAATTGCTATCATGGCAGGATACATTCTACTACTTTCATGTAACAATTCGAGTAAAATAAAAATATAAAAAGTTCATTTTGGATTCTGATTTGAAAAAGATTAAACAATATAGTCAAAGACAAATTTTAAAAATCGACCTCAAATTCATTGCTAAAATATTTTTAAAATGGTCTTGGGTAAATCTAACTAGAAAGGAAATCTGTAAAGCACCTACTTTTTTTGAAATGTCAGTAGCTTACTCAAATACTAATATATCTTTCTGTAACTTTTTACAAATGAAGTAATATAATTACTCATTTGAGACCATATAGTCATGTTAAAATTTGGTGATAGCATATGCTACCTTAGGAAAAAGACTGTTTGCCTCATTGAGAACTACTTAATGGCATACTTCATGGCTCAATTAAGCTTGCTATGATTTGTTGAAAGGAATTTTCTGCTGCATATTGTTATCGAAGAGCTTATTATGCACAAATAACTATGAAACTTGGCAGAATCAACAGTTTAAAAACTGTATAGTCTATTGTATAAAGAGAAATAGAATTATAGAACCAGATTTTACCTAATTCTTGGAGTATTAGTAAAAGTACAGTAATAGAATTAATAAGAATGGCCATTAAAATTAGATTACACTAGCATGACTAAGAGAAAAAGGTGACTTGGCTTGTTTCTGCTTTTCATTAGCTGTTAGAGACAACTCTGTAGTTATTCATCCAAATTGAGTGTTAGCCTTTTTAAAATCAAAAACCTTTCAAGCATTGGTTGGCTGCATACAAGGCTCTACCCTTGGCATCTACCAATCTGGCATCTCAATTTTTAGCCACAAGTATCTATATCCCATATTTAGCTAATTTAATTATTTTAGCATAAGAACTAGTAATTTTTAAATCAACATAACTAGCCATTCAGTTACCCACATTATATTTAACCCCCTTGAACTGGTCATGGAAAAACTTCACTGTAAATTCTAAGCTGTTGCAATTCATTTTAATAAGAGTAGTAAAAAAAAACAACTGCTTTGATAAAGAATTGCTTTATTCACGTATCAACTTTAGAAAATGCCTTACATATTCATGTGACAATTTAGCTCTATCTGTAGGTGTATTATCAGTTCTTTAGTTTCACTGATTATATAGAGTTAACTCAGAAGAGTCTTTTTGTATTTTGTTTTGAGTTAGATGAAGCAACAGTTTTTAGGAGAGGTGAATTTGGGCTGGAACGATCATTGATTCCGGCTCATCAATGGATTAGGGCTTTGATTGAATTAGTCAAGTATGTATCAGAAGTACCTACCATAAGCCTGAAAGGTATAGATCACACTGATATCGAACATATTACCAAAACGTACTTGTTCACCAATCTTCTCAAGCCACATGTATTTACTGAGGACTTTTGAGAATTAACTCCAGCCTAACTCCTCCTCAGGGCTGAAATCAGCATCTCTGCAAAAATTCTTATAGCATTTACCATTTCTGATTCTTCTGTCTTTCAGAAGAATATCTTATTGTCATATTCTCTAAAATCTGACATGCTTGGGTATTTTTTAGCACTTGACATTATTTAGAGTTACATATTCCCATGGACCTTTCTGTATGATGGTCCATGTATGTATTATGTTATTTGTCTACACTATTAAATACAGAAAATGTGGTATCTGCTGCTTATAAATGCTTCTAAGGTGACTAATAAGATGAAAATACACATTTTAATTTAAAAGTGTCAATAATCATAGTTGGCTAGGGGTTACCACATTGGATAACATAAGTTTAGAATTTCACTTTTTAAGAAAATGTTATCTCAGTATGTCCAGTATCCTAACTTGGTTATTTAGGAATTCTCATTAAAGCTGTAATATAACTTCCCGGATACCCATAGTTTTGAAAACTTGATTCACTTAATATTCTTCTTTTCTTAGCATCAGAGGGATAGCACAGAGTTTAAGGCTCTTGCCTTACATGTGACCTTACTCTGGTTCAATCACCAGTACCAATTAGACTCCCTGAACTTCATCTGGAGTAATCCCTGTAAGCCTCACACATTGTCAGGTATTCTTGCCCCACCAAAGCACTGTTTTTTGTTTTTTGTTTTTTTTTTAATTTTTTTTTAATTTTTATTGTGACTGAAGTTCATTACACAGAATTATTTACGGTACATAGTGACAATGAGTGAAGGGCATTCCCACCACCAATGTTGTCCTCCCTCCACTCCTGTTCCCAGCATGCCTCCCATATCTCCCTCCTTTGCTCTCCCCTTCTTCCCCCACAGAATACCAGTGTAACTGGTCTCCACTTAACATCTTGTTGTAGGGCGGGTATCTATTCTGTTTGGTGTTCCAGTCTGATCATTTTTTATTTACACTGCATGGTCATATGACTGGCCCTGGTAACATCCTTTTCTCCCAAAGTCCTGTTTTTATCTTGTCTCCCCTCTTATTCATATTGAACCTTATGATTACTGACTTAAAGTATTTTTATAGTGTTTTATATCATATTTCTGCATTTACTGTATGTGTTATTTAAAGCTTACAACTGTTGGAGCCAGATAAATAGTACAGTGTAGTACAGTGGATCAGGTACTTGCTTTGCACTCAGTGAACCAGTGGTTTAATTTCTGGAACCACATATGATCTGCTTAGCCTAAACAGAAGTAAGCTTTATGCACCTCTGGGTGTGCACCCCACCTCACACTTATGCCCTCACCACCTCCAAAAACAACAATACAAAATACAAATCAATTTAGAGTTCTAGGTTAATCCTGTAGTCCATGCTTATACCAATAGTTTTGATAGCTGGACATTATTTGAATAAAAGCAAATCTTAAAGCAATGCAGGTTGGTTGATGTCAGTTTTGCAGACCTGCAAAGATTGCCTTTAAGGCAAATTCATATTAACTAGCTAAACTGTCACACTCTTCAATCACTCTGCTCTTCAATAAATTTCCTTGTCCATATCCATCAGTAACCTACAACTGTTTCAGCAACTCTTCTGTCAGAGGATGTCTGTTCATCCTAGTTCCTTAAGGAAATCATGAGCCCCAGAGTGAATGTTCTTACCTATTGTTCCTGATGCAGACACAATCTTACATAAAAGCACAGCAACAATGATTTTTGTCTCCCAGTTAGAAACCTGGAGTTATGATCAATATCTTCCTTTTTTCTTTTACATCCTTATTTCTAATTAATAACTATAAGTTTTCAGGAAGTTTATTTTCCTTTCATAATCAGTAACATTGGTATCACCATAAGTAAATGTTCTGCCCAAATTATGCTGCCTAGACATAACAAGCCTAAACTCTGTTGTTGCTTGAGAGCTCTTTCTATGACAAAATCATATTATGTCAAGACCCTCAAATTTTTTTCAGTAATACTTAATCTTATCTGTAGGATGAAGTCTAACTCCGTAGCTTTTCACACTAGATTCCTTGCTGTAAGATGAGCATGTCTTCTGTCTCTTGATCTTCTTCTCTATTATTCTTGATCTCTTTCCTATATATAAATATATACATACTTTATCTTCATAAAATTTGAATAATCATGATATAGGGACATAGTATTGCTATGTAAAAATGTCCCAGTATATTGTGGGATGTCCTTTAAATAACTTGTTATAGTTTCCACTCTTTAATTACCCAGAATTCTACTAGGAGACCTGATTTCATTTTAAAATATGATCTAATATTTGATAAGACTTTTCGATCTTATACTTCTGTCTGAAAATAACTTAGGCATATTTTGAACTGCAATACTTAATTTTTCCATAATGAATTGAAAGAATAGTCAGGCCAATTTCAATAGCTTATGCACTGGACTGAGAGATGTAAATTAAATAGAGACTCCTCTATAATACGGGCATGCTTAGGCATGCATACAATGTGGGAAAATTTCAAAATGAAATAGGCTCAATAATAAGGTTGGAATGCCAATGGATAAATCCATAATTGTCTTCTGGAGGATACTTCAAACCTATGAGGAATATCCAAGGGCAGAACAGTAGATGAGAATGTCTTAAAATAGAAAAAGAAATTGCACATCAAGGACAGTCAAAAATAGCTGATTAAAGTAGCATTGCAGAAACTATACAAAAAACTTATTATGTATAAAATTAACAGGGTACTCAAAACTTTATTATTTGAAATTAACAGGTAAAGTAATTTGGAAGTACATGTATTAACTTGACTGTGGCATTAAATAGGTCTCAATCTTTATATAACTTTGGATGCCTGTATGTTTTGAATAAAATAATTATCTCTGATGGAAACAGGCATATTTTGAATCATTTTTGTGTAATAGGCATTTTTCATTTATTTATATACTTATAATATTATTTATTTTTAAATAATCTTTAACTTCACACATGCAATGCAAGATTCTATTGCTAAGCCATGCCCTTATCCTAAATGAAATCATATATGTTTAAGAATGTAAAACGTTGCTTGACTGTAGGAAGTCATTTAGTAAGAAAATGGTAACTGAAATTATTGCTAAAATCATTGTAAGTTAGAAACAGATTTTATAGAATTTCTTTATTTCTCAACCTTATGGAAGCAAGAAATATTCATAATTGTGAAATTTTATTTAAAATTAGTTTATAAATATGTCTTTACACTATTTTCCTGTAAACATACTTTTTTCAGGTGAATTATAGATGAATATTGAATTTTCAATATAATTTTTCTTGGGGTGTTTGAATGGTTACAAAGACCAATACAATATTCCTTACTAGTTGGTAATATTTGTTAATGAGGTTTTTTTTTCTTATGAGTATCAAGACACACGAGGGTCAGGTGTTGCCTTATTAATATTTGAATTATCTCAGTGCTTTATCCATCGCTTTCCTTCAGTAGGTTTTTCATAAATTCTTAATACAATAAATGAACAGATTTTGTCCTTTGCCTATAAAAATAAGAAAGTTCTCAGTAACAGAGTGAGGATCTATGCAAAGTTTTATGAACCACAAAGTTTAAGGTTCAAATCATTAGCTAAAGTAATACACAAGGTCAAACTAATGGCTCAACTTTAGTATCAACAGCAATTAAAAACTATAAATCTGGGATAGAAAATCCTGCCTTTGTCGTGTTTTCATTTTACAACTTGGAAAAATTATGTCACCTCTTTACACTTCAGCTCCCTCACCTCTACAATACAGATCATTAAAATTTGATGAATTTAAAATGCCTAGCACATTAGGTTCCATACAGAAAATAGACATATTAGGCTTTCTTATGCTGCAACAAATTTCTCAGTACAAATAAATTTAGTTTTGTAATTCCACAAGTCTCATTAGACAAGAATTTATCACATCTTAATTGGGCTCTCTGCTTGTGACTTCAGAAAGGTAAAATCAAGGGGGAAGTCAGGTCTGATCTCCCTTAGAGATTTGACTAGAGAATGATCTGTTTCCAATCTCTCTGGTTATTTGTAGAATTTTCACATAGATGTTAGATGAAATTAAACCCCAGCAACTACAACTACTAGCAGATGCTTACCACATGTTATCCTTCTTTAGTGTTTTATTCCATGAAACTTAATTTCTTCAAAAGGAAATAAATCTTCCAGTTCCTTTAAATATCCATGTGATTATATCATCTCACCATTAAAATGAATTCAAAGTAAACTGTCCTTGCCAAAACTCAATGAGTAGGAAGTAGACCCGTCACAAGCAGGGTAATCACAAACAGAAAATTGAAACAGTAATTAAAAATCTCCCCAAGAATAAAAGTCCATGCCCAGCTGTGTACATGGGTGAGTTTTGTCAAATATTCAGGAAGATTTACTGTCATTGATTCTTAAATTTTTCCGAAATATAAAAGAAAGGGGACCCCTCTCTAGCTCCTTCTATGAAGCTAACATTATGATACCCTAAGCTAACAGAGAGACCAAACAAAAAGGAAAAGCTATAATCTTGTTGATGAACAATTGATGCAGAAATCCTCAGCAATAGCATGCCTGTGACTGTCTAAAGGTGAGCACAGAGATTCTGCTTTATGCGGGAAGAAACTGAAGGTCACCACTGAAAAGGACATACAAGAAGCGATGCCCTACCAGGGACAGTCTCTAGCTCTATAATGAGACACTGAACAGCAGAGTCTAGAAGGTACACTGACCCCACATCTCAGTTATCCCAAAGCTGGAAGGGAAACAATATTTCCTAGGAAAGCTGAAAGTGGGGATGCCAGGGAGATTCATGTGTACAGGATATCCTAGCACCCAGGGCCAGAGAGATAGTATGGATGTAGGGCGTTTGCCTTGTATGCAGAAGGACCATCGTTCGAATCCCGGCATCTCATATGATCCCCAGAGCATGCCAGGAGTGATTTCTGAGCGTAGAGCCAGGAGTAACCCCTGAGCACTGCCAGGTATGATTCAAAAAACAAAGTAAATAAATGAATAAATAAATAAATAAAATAAAGGTCGCCCAGTGTATGCCCTCCTCATAAAGCACCATGTAATTGCTTCTGCACCTGGGTACAGTCACTGTCTCTGGTTGCTGACCAGACCCCCTTACAATGTTGTATGTCATTTAACCCAAAGTGACCCAAAAAGGAAGAATAAACATTGTAAATTACAGTGCTTTAATAAAATAAAACAAAAATTAAAAGATAACAAAATAAAAGCAAGGATGCAAAAACCAACACATAAGGCTATATTCAACCTCTCTCAACCGGAGAATTTAGCTTTCTTGACTAGCATTATGTCCCTACCCAACTGCAACTGCTTTAGTTTGCAAGAAAGATTTTGAGGGGATTGATCATCTGATTTCAGTGCCTATCATCTCTATTTCAGGGCACTGCCCTACACCAGTTTATTCTGAGAGTTCCTGTCCTTTGTAATAGCACAATGCTATCATACATTTGAAAATCTCAGCCTCTAGCCTTTCAGCGTATGACCAACCATGATTTGGGCAACAGCACTACATCAGCCCCCTAAAGACAGAGCCAGATATACATTTTGAATATTACAAGGTATGGCCCAAAACAACACAGAAGAAATGTTTATTTCATGTACTCAGAAATACACTAATAAATACAGAACTATGGCATGCAGACATAATATCATACTAATATATTCGCATAGTTTTAGGCACATTCAACATTTTGTGTCTTTATTTTTTGTATATTTTACTTTTCCCCTACTGCATTTTAATTGTTTTAGAATTTAATCCATACAAAGTATATTTGCCAGGCATAATAGAATTATATATACAACAATAATAAAGGAATAGGTGGCAAAAATTTTTCTGAAGACTTTAATATTTAACAATATATTTGCTTCCCATCAATTTTCAAGATTACAATCAGAGTATTTCAGAGAAACTTTCATGGCATTTTCATCTTCATACTTTTTAAAGATACACAAAGCAAAATATATAAACTTCTACCTTCAGAATCTTTAAAAATAAACAACAGCCAAGGTAAGCAGAAACATAAAATGGAAAATTTTGAAACAGAATTTATAAACTCCCTACCTCCCAAGAAAACCGCAAGAAAACCCCTGAGCACCTCCAGGTGTGGTCCAAAAGCAAATAAAAAATATTGAAGCAAAAATATGCTTGTAAATGTTTGATTGGTAAACTTGTGTCAAGATAGAGAGGTGAAAAAGAGAAATGAGAAAAGTTGTCAGTGTTAGAAATGAATGAACTTGAAACTTTCACATCAAATCTTCCCCAAACAAATTATTGTAATTATCATGGATCTGTGTGATAGTACAGCTGGTGACACTCAAGGGTTATCCCTGGCTATGGCTCAGAAATAGCCCCTGGCTTTGGGTGACCACATGGGACACCAGGATTGAACCAAAGTCAGTCATAGGTCTGCCAGATGCAAGGCAAACCCCCTACTGCTGTATTATCGCTCCAGTCCCTTCTGAAAAATTTCTTACAGAATCTTTTGGTTATTTACTATTCACATTCAGTGGCATCCTTATTCACCATCTTTTCCCTTCTTATCTCCAGTGTCATCACTACATTTTCTAATAACTTCCTCCTAGGTAGCTTCCTCAGCACAATATACAATGCCATAAGTGATTTGAATCTATCTTTTTAGCGTCAACATACAGAAAATTCAAATGTTATAGAGATGTTAGAATAAAAAATCAAAATATGTTTGTTTCATTTGTATTTGTCTTTTAATGAAAAAATACATCTTCACTCATAGTAACAAAGCCTCAGTTTATCAGGTTGTGTAAGATCACACTTTTTTTTTCAGTTTACAAAATGTAAAATTAGGATGATTGTAAAAATGCCATGAAAAAAAAAAAGAGAGACTTATCCTCAGAAGTTTCCTCATTCCCATACAGAAAATTTAATGATCTTTTAGTTTTTCTGCAGAGTCTTGTTTTTAATCCATAGTTCTACAGTATCCCATTCTCATTTACTTTCATGATCTATCTGTAGTTACAATATAGACTCAAGATTTCTCCTGTGAATTCTTCTGAGCACAGGTCATTAGGGCAAACCTCTTGCAAGTGGCAAATAATACAAAATAATCACAATCAAAGTGCCTGTGCACTAACAAAAGAGTTTGCTGAAGCTTATGAAAAATCAATCAAAATGCCCAGAAATGATCAGAAGATATCAATCATTTATAAATTCCATGAAATTTTTACTGCCTATGTGACTGTACACTCATTTAGAGGGTCAAATAACTCATTTCATGGGACTATAGTTCTGATCAATTTTAATATACCAAATAGGCCTAATTCACATATATTTCAGCTTTCTGCAAGGGATAGAACATTTATTATGGGTGGTCATTCTTTTATTTGAAGGTGACATTCTACATGCAGCAGTGATTAACAGTTACTAATGGTTCTGTATTGTGTTATCACTCCTGGAGAGACTCAGAAGACCATGTGAAACACCAGGAACTGAACCCAGCTAGGCAACTTGTACAAGACAGACACCTAGCTACTGTACTATCTGTGGCCAATATGGAAACTTTATCTAATTAATTTTTATTTATTTACCATGTATTACACAGTTTCTTGTAATATATTTGTTATAAGACCCAATCCCCACCATTGTGTAAAATTCACTCCACAGTTGTTCCCAGATTCCGAGCCATTCCCAAGCCTATCCCATTAGCAGGCACAAAATAATATATTTTATATTCCTTGTTTATAAGGAAGTTGTAAAAAATTTATATTTAAAGAACACAGCAATAAGAAAATATGTGAAAATTAATTTATCTTACAATGGGGTCATTAAGTCATCATCAGGTTTGCTAAGCAATATGTTCCTAGTTAATTTTTCATTATTTGTTTTGTTTCTAAAAATTAGGTGGCTTTGAATCTACTTTAAAATCTAAATACTGTGTTCCTACTGAGATGACAAGATTGAAAAAAAACTGGAGTTGCTGTGAGGCTCCATTGCATGGTCCATAAAATTCAACTCTACAGTTGATACTGCAGCTTTTGTGGGCATAGTTTTGGCTTCCAGGGCTTCCAAAAGTAAGAGAAAGAAGAGGGAGGGTTCCTGTAGTCACTCCAAAAATGACCTGGTGATATCAGTCCCAAATACCTGTATATCTGAAGTTTTGGTCAATTTGATATCTCTGCAGAGATATGTGGTTAAGTGGTGAAGCTGGACTTTGGTTAAGTAGCAGTTGTGGGTGGGGTTGCAGCTGACATATTTTCTGCATGGCAGGGACCTTGCCTATACTCTCTTCCCAAAACTGCTGTTTTCAGCTGTACAGGCAGTATACCCATGGTATTTCATAAGTTAGTATGCATCTCTTTTGAGAATAGAATAAAGCTGGATGGCTGAAACATGGTGACTGTTTGAGGGTCATAATTTTGGTTCATTTAAAATTTTAAAATATTTCTTGGAATTTTGTTTCCAGAAAATGTTTTTGATACTGAATAGTTTAAAATGTTGATGCATATTATCATGAATCAATACTTAACTATCATTTAATAAAAGTTCCATAATACAGAACAAAAGGCAATTTAAAACTTTTCATGAGCACAGTAAGACAACAGGTAGAGTGCTTGCTTTGCATATGGCAGACTCAGGTTTGATTCCTGGGTATCCCATATATTCTTCTAAGCCAGGGGTCCTCAAACTTTTTAAACAGGGGCCCAGTTCACTGTCTCTCAGACCATTGGAGGGCCAGACTATAGTAAAAACAAAAATTACGAACAAATTCCTATGCACACTGCATACTTCTTATTTTGATGTGAAGAAACAAAATGGGAACAAATACAATATGTGGCCCGCGGGCCGTAGTTTGAGGACCACTATAAGCACTGCCAGTAGAAATTTTTAAGTACAGAATCAGATGTAACCCTAAGCACAACCAGGTATAATCTCAAAACAATTTAATTGAATAAATTAAATGAACACTAGTTAAAATTAAGACAATCCCATGAAGTTATTCTGATAACAGAATGTCTTTGTTTTTCAGGCAGATTTATTAGCTGTTTATGTGATTTAGAATGACAGCTGTCTTTATTATTTAGTAAAATAAAAGTTTTATTTTGGAAATATGAGAAGAGAGACATAAATAGAAAAAGAGGGAGAAAAGATAGAGAAAAACGTACTGAAGGAAAAGAAATTATGCACTCCAGAATTGAGTCTCAAAGCCTTAAAATTTCCCCCAAGAATAAAAGTTCAAATCCAGACAAGTTCACTGGCGAGTTTTAGCATAACTTTAAAGAAAACTTGCTAAGCATATACTCTTTAAAATATTTTCAAAAATACTTTTCCAAAATATTAAAGAAACAGAAATCCTCTCTAAGAACCTCCAAGAAGGCAGCCTTTCCCTTGAACCCAAAGAAGATAAAGATATGGCTATAAAACAATATTTCAGAGTCATTTTCCCAAAAATAAACTTCAATGTAAAGATCCCCACCAAAATCTTAATAAGCTGAGTTCAAAAACACATCAAAAGGAAAGGATTTATTTGAGAGATTCAAGGATAAAATATCCATAAGTCAATTTCTTTGATACGCTGTATAATTAAAAAGAAAGATAAAAATCATATGATCTTTTCAATTAAGCAGAAAAATATTTCAACAAACCCCAAAATCTGAAAGAAAAGAACTAGCTGTAGAATGATCTCTCTCATATTTGAGCTTAGAAGATACACAACAATAGTTGGAACAAAAGGCCAAAGTAAATAGAATTGACCTATTGAGCTGAGTTTGTAAAAGGAATTGGGGAAAGTAGTTGAAGGGAAGATCTCTGGTAATCTCTCATGCCTACCCTGACCCTAGGCCCTGCTACCAACTAACTCACAGAGCAGACACCAGCCTCTGATCTCTATTAGGTGTGCTAGGAGGCTTTTAGCAGCCCTTTGTTCCCACCTCCTATCCCCCAGTCCTGTGCACTAAGAAAAGCCTTCTGTCCTGCATTTCCTTCAAACATGAATCTGCCGAAGTAAAAGCTGCACCTGAACTCAATCAAATGGTTTAAGCCCCAACTACACAATGCATTAAAGTCCACAACACAAACTCAACTCTTCCAACCTCATTTATATTTGAATATAAAGTTCAAATGTCAGGACACACAAATCTTTAATTACAATGGGAAAAACAGTAATTCACTTTCACTGGCAGACTGGGACAGAAATTCCAGCAAGACATTGAACTCAAATAAAACTTCAAGACTCGGGGCCCGGGAGATTGCATGGAGGTAAGGCATTTGCCTTTCATGCAAAAGGTCATGGGTTCGAATCCCGGTGCCCCATATGGTCCCCCGTGCCTGCCAGGAGCAATTTCTGAGCACGGAGCCAGGAATGACCCCTGAGCGCTGCGGGTGTGACCCAAAAACCAAAAAAAAAAAAAAACCTTCAAGACTCATTGAGGGGGTCCTCAAAACAATATTTCATGTAAATGGGAGTGGAAATAAAGCAATCATGGGGAAAGTTATTCAACTAGCTTAAGGATCCAGATGATCAAAGAGACAATACAAATGGCATTGAAGGAGTTAAAGAATGCAATAAGCCAGTGCAACAAAATTCAATATGCAGATTATTGTATCAGTTATATTGAAGACTAAGTATGCATCATTAATAGTAATGAAGTGGCAAATGAAAAAAGTAGTAAGCAAAAATAAAAGAAAATGCAATTTTCTTGATAAATAATAGCGATAGGAATAATCTCTGAATTATAGAATATTGTAAGGACAAGAAATAACTGAGAAGTTCCTTAGTCTTTGGGAGGAGGTTTCTGCACTGATATAAGAGGTTCAAAGAATATAAAAAGGACACAACAAAAGAATACCAAGATACACAGTAATAAAACAGTAAAGTCAAAAGACAAGGACAGACTACTTAAAGCAACAAAAGAAAAGAAAACTCTCAAATGCAAAAGAATAAGAAAGCAATATATACATACATAAATAGATGGTATAATAAAATTTAGAAAAAAGTGAAATTACTTATTTAAAGTACTGAATGGAAAAATATTCTAACATAGAGTTCTCTACTTTTCAAAGCTGTAATTTGACTGGAAGAAGGTGTAAGAAAAATTTCAAGAACTGGCAGCATTTGAGACAACAAAACCAATCCTGCAAGAATTACTGAAAGGCCATCTATAAAACATAAATAAATAAAATCTTTCAAAAAAACTTAATTACACATATGCATGCACATAAAAATGGCAGCATATTCCTTTGTATCAATAATTTTTCTCAATGAAGATGGATTAATCTCCCTGAAAAAAAAAAAGACATAGAGTAGCTGCATGGATCAGGAAAGAAAATCCATCCATTTGCTGTCAATAGAAAACATACTTAAACTCACAGAATAGTACAGATTCATAATAAAAGAACTGAGGATGGTCATACAAGCTAAAGGCAGACAATCAAAGCTGGGACAGCTGTCTGCATAGCATACTAAATAGCATCAAATATAAAAAAGTAACTAAGACAGTAATGGGCATTATTTATTCATTAAGGAAACAATAGAGCAAGAAATACTAACTATACTCAAGATTTATGCACACCAAATGAAGGGCCAGCACAGTTCACAAAACTTGTGCTCAAAAACTTTGAAAAAAACAAACAGACAGGGGTGGTATTATTATTAGTCATAGACTTCAACACACCACTTTTGTCACTAGATTAACGAGAGGGAAAAATCAATAAAAACAGATGAGTCCTAAGTGAGGAGCTAAAAGTACTGATCTTGTTGGACTTATACAGGTACTTATACATTATTCTTTTGTTGAATTAAATATTAATTATATAGTCCTTGGTGGTGCATGAAGTCTGCCTGGCACCTGATGCACCTTTAGGCAAGCAGGTCTGAGGGTTCAGAGTGAAGGCGAGGAAGTGACCCACAGCAGTCATGAAGTTTTAGGAGACAAGGTTTTGTTACAAGGTCCTAGCCACCATGTGTGGCTTCTAAGGTAAGCAGTCACATTCCTGCTCCTGCATCTATCCTCTCTATCTCTTTATGCTGCTTCCTGCTGAGGCTTCTTGCTGAATCTCTCTCCTTCACCCCTCCTATAGGCAACCCCTTAAATTACCAACCAGACCACTCCCAGCTACTGGAGGGTCTCCCTCACCAGGTGAGATAGGCAGGAAGTTGGGGAGAAGGGTAACATACTTATACATAGGCAGAATAATACATTCCTTTTCTTCATTCAGAAAAATAAGAATATATGTTCTTCTCAAGTGCATATTGAACATTCTGCAGGATATATCACCTACTAGATAACTCAAACATTCCTAAATTCACAGATATAGAAATCTTACAAAAAAATTTGTCAGATTGCAATGCCATGAAATAAAGATGAGGAAAGTTAAAGATGGAAATAAGATGGAGAAAATGTCCAACACTTGTAAACTGAACAAAGCACTGCTAAGTGGGGTGGGGGGCAGCAGAAAGATAGCACAGCAGTAGGGCATTTGCCTTGCATGTGGCTGACCATGAACAGACCCAGGCTCAATTCCCGGCATCCCATAAGGTTCTTTTAGCCTGCCAGGAGTGATTTCTGAGCATAGAACCTGGAGAAACCCCTAAGCACTGCTGGATGTGGCCAAATACAATAATTAAAATAAATAAATAAATAAATAAATAACCTGCTAAGCAGCAAATGGATCAAAGAGGAAATCAAGATAGCTATAAAAAAGATTTTTTGAAGCTAATGAGAGTGAAGATATAAGCCATCAGAATCTGTTGGGTACAGTAAAAGCTTTACTAAAAGAAAAATTCATAGAAATGCGGTCTTACATTAAAAAAAGAAGTAAAGCCCCAATCAACCTAAACACAGACCTAAACATTGCTCAAAGATCTGGAGAAAGAATAGGAAATAAACCCCCTAATAAAGGAGAAAAATGGTAAAATGAGAACAGAAAGAAAATAAGGAAGTTTTCCAATGAATTAATTCAACCAGGAACTTTAAATGAATAAATATGTAGATAAAACTTAAGCTAGATTGATGAGGAAAGTACAGAAAATATTCAAATAAATCAGATCAGACATGAAAGGGGAGAAATTATATTAGATGTTCAGAGATTTAAAATAGTATGAGAAGTTACTCTATAACATATGCTTTTAAACTGGAGAGCCTACAGGGGATGGGTAGATTCTTATAATCCTATAATTTCCCAAAGTTGAATGAGGAGGAAGTAGAAAGTCAATCACAAGTAAGGAAATTGAAACCATGACTAATACTCCAAGAATAAAAGTCCTGCTCCACTTGGGTTCATTGATAAGTTCTATGAAACCTTCAGAGAAGATTTACTGTGATTTACTCCTTAAATTCATCCAGAATACTGAAGACAGGTATCCTTCCTAACACCTTCTACAAATTTCAGACTTATTTCCCTATTGAACATTGATGTAAAATCCTTTTAAAAAACGTAGCTGGGGCCCGGGAGATAGCATGGAGGTAAGGCGTTTGCCTTTCATGCAAAAGGTCATTGGTTCGAATCCCGGTGCCCCATATGGTCCCCCGTTCCTGCCAGGAGCAATTTCTGAGCATGGAGCCAGGAGTAACCCCTGAGCGCTGCCGGGTGTGACCCCAAAACAAAAAACAAAACAAAACAAAAAAAAAAGAACGTAGCTGAATCCAACAATGTACCAAAAACAAAATACCGCATTTTTTCTAGTTCTCTTCATTATTTTTGAGATTTTTACTTTTTACCTGACATTTTTTACCTGACTCCTGAATTTTTGCAATATCTGTCTATGATTTTTTTTCCTATTTTTCTCCGTCCGTCATTTGGATTGAGAGCAGAGTATATTTTTGAAGGCATGAAACTTAAGATAGAGAACTTTATATAAGTTTTAAATCTAGACACTTAAGGCCTTTGCACCCCAATGATGCCTCTATTTTTTTGGGGGGGGTGAGTATAATTGCCTCATCCAGTTTTGGCAAAGCTTACCCCTGGATCTGTACTCAGGAATCCCTCCTATCAGTTTTGTAGAGCTGTACTCAGGTTCTATTGGTCTCTGGGCATTTATTTACTTATTATATTTCTAACCCACATTTGAGGGAGATGGTTCTGTAGCTATTCTTGTCTTGGCTGACTTTTCTCAGTCTGGAAAGAAATGGAATTTGAAGATAACTAAGTTAGGTAAGGCATAAAGGAAGGAATAGAAAAATGTAGCTTAAAATTACTATAAATTACTATCCTCATTCATTAAAATATTTTTCTCTTCATAAAATACTACAAATATTCTGGAGAAATAGTACAGAAGTGAAGGCATTTGCCTTGTATACAACTGGTCCTGGTTTAAACAGCAGCACTCTAATCTTCTCATCAGTCTCAGGGGTCAGTCCTGAACATAGAACACACATTCCTGAGAACACACATTTTTTTGAGTAAACACACATTTTAATTTATATATATATATGTATATATATATGTTTAGAGCTTATTATTTCTAATACATTATTTTTCTTACTATTACTGCTATTAATAATGTTACTTAGTAATATTGAAATATAAAGAGCAGTTATTTTTTATTATGCACTTGGTAATTTGGTAACTTGAACCATTTAAAAATTTTTTTAACTTTATTTAATTATTGATTGATTGGTTTTTGACCCACACTTGATGGCGCTCAGGTGTCACTTCTGGCTCTGCACTCAGAAATCGTCCCTGGCAGGCTGAGAGACCACATGGGATGCCAGGAATCGAATCAGTTCCCTTTCAGGCTGGCAGAATGCAGGCAAATTCCCTACTGTGTTATCTCTCCAGCACCAACCTGAGCCAGTTTTTTATCTGGAAATTTACAAATTATATATAATTAAATATTATTAAATCATATTACATCACTATAAAATGTATATAAATAAATACATTTGGAAATATTTAATTACATAAATTTCAGGGGAGTTGGATATAGGATAATGCACCTAGATAGAAAAACATAATCAGTTACTTCATGAATAAAGATTTGGTATAAATGAACCTAAAGTCATGAATTGGATTGCCATCACCTAGGAAGACTGCTATAAGTAAAAGGAATAGTGAGTCTTTGCTTGGAGTATGCACAGAAGGCATGTAATTGAAACGCCCTGGCTAAGCTATCATAGAACAGATGTTTAGTTGGGGTTGCATTTAAGTCAATAGAAATACTCTTTGAGGGCCGGAGAGATAGCACAGCGATAGGGAGTTTGCCTTGCAAGCAGCTGATCAAGGACAGATGGTGGTTCGAATCCTGGCATCCCATATGGTCCAGCATTCCTGCTAGGAGCGATTTCTGAGTGCAGAGCCACTTACTGCAGAGTAACTTAGTGTCACAGTGTGTGACCCAAAAGTTTTTTTTCTTTAAAGAAAGAAATACTCTGTGAGAAAAAAAAAGTAGAACAATTGCAGAATCATCAAAGGAAAAACTGATTTTAAGAAGCATTTGATCAAAAGAGCCTAGTGCTACAGAAAAATCAGAGAACAGGAAACAACAGTAACTGCAAACATTGGATTTGATAGTTTTGGAGGCTCAGAATGGGTGACTAGGTAAACTGAGCTGCTAGCATAGGGGTGAGTACAAACATCTTCAAGATTTAAGAAGGACTCAGCAGTGACCTGTGTGAATTCTATTGCTTCCTTTTGTTGTTTGTTTTTGCTTTAGTTTTTGGGCCATATCTGACTGCTCTCAGGGCTTACTCCTGGCTTTGTACTCAGATATCACTCCTGGTAGGCTCAGGAGACCATATGGGATGCTGGAGTTCGAACCTAACCCAGATGGGCCACATGCAAGGCAAATGTCCTATCACTGTGCTATCTCGCTGGCCCCTTCTATTATTTCTTGACTTACACCCCTCAACTAGAGTTGATCCAGGAACATAGGATTCAAAGAATCATAGCTAAACCCTTTTGCTTTGCTATTCAGTATGTTGATACACTGAAAAAATGTTTAAGATTCTGATAATGGACAGTTAGTAGCAGAGTTAAGACTGACCTTGATTATTGAAAAATCTCAATGAACAAAGTTAAATTTAGAATGCCAGAAAAATGTCATAAATTTGGACCTGAAAAGGAAGTCATTCCAGTTATTTATTTCTTTACAATCCTGTCTCCATTGTTTTGTTCTGTTTTATTTGTTTCTTTTGAAATATAGCCTTGAGAACAAAAGGATATACCAGAAAGTCTAGCATTATTTGGAAGATTTCTGTTGATTATCAATACATATGTTTTAAAATTTAGTGTCACAAATATATCTAAGTTCAAGAAATGTGTAAAGTGCTAAACATAGATATTTCCTTAACTGTAATAAGAATTCTTTTTATATTTTGAGTGTGATGTTATTTCAACTCATAGCATGGGATTCCATAGACTTCCAGTACTGCCAGATTAAAGTGCCTCAAAGAGTTAATGACTCCCAGTGTCACAGTATCAGCCCAATATTGTTAAGCAAATGGCCATGTTTCTCTTACAGAGCAATGCATGATGCTGCCAGTTTGTCTCATTGGTAAGTTTCCTTGGAACCAAAATCTTGCTGGCAAGAACCATCATCTTTACTCTCTTTAATGGTCACTACCACCCTCTCCATATTAGTAAGCAGATATTTCTAAGCAGCCATCACATCCTTATTTATTTTGTCAGGACTTCTAGATAAATTATCTTAAGCAGCTATTTAAGTGGAAATATACTCTCCCAGTTTCTCATTTAGCCTACCCTGAGAACTTTCTGGCTTAATTTCTATCTTTAAGGAGATGAAGAAGACAATGTTTTGTATCTCCCTGTGAGAACGTATTTACATATTCAGTAATCAGCTTGGCAAACTGAAGCTAAGAATATGGGGGATAAACATTGTCGCTTTCTTTTTTCCTCTTCAGAGTTGTGAATTTAATTCTTGAATATGAATGAAAACTAAAAATTGGCAAAGGGGTGAGGACAACAGTTATGTGACATCTGTCAAATCTGTTGATCTGGGAGGCCTCTCTTCCTGTCCTGCACACCCTTGGGTTCATAAAGACATGACAGGATGTTTTCAGTCTTCCTCATTCCTTCTCTTGAACTGGCTTTCCTGGGCCTGACAAGGCAGTAGCAAGCATTCTACAGCTCGTTCTGCCTGATTTAAAATGCATGGTGGGTAGAAATTAAAATTAAAATGAGTTCTTTTTTAAGCAAAAAATGTCACCATTCTATTTCAAAGATGAGAACCTGAGTAATGACTCTCAAGAGAAAAGATTGGTGTCAAATTATAAAATTGGGCATAGTGGGTTTATGATTTATGTATAGGAATACATAATTTTTTGACAAAGAACACAATGGGATTGAAATTGTATTTATTTGGCAAGCTAATGTTGGCTTCTCAGACTTGCACACATTTTGTATGCATATACATTTATTTAATAACATGCAGCAAGGACAAGGGTGTTCATGTTCAAAATGAGGGCAGATGTTCACTCACTGGACCATTGCAAGAAGTCTCCAGAGAATTCCATAGAATGAGAGTTGTCTTTCTATATTCTGATGGATATTGTAGGTCATTCAATTGTTCATAAGAGTGTGTAATTTCTTTAGTTATCTTCCTTGTCCCTTTGTAATGTTACGAAGAGTGGTCTTTATGTTTGGCAAATGGAAAAACTGATGGTGGCACTAATTTTAGAAGTTATTTGTAAATATTTGTTTTGTTTTGTTTTTGTGGTCTCATCTGGCAATGCTCATGGGTCACTCCTGCTCTACACTCAGAAATCGCTCCTGGCAAGCTCAGGGGGCCATATGGGATGCTGGGATTCGAACCACCAAACTTCTGCATGCAAGGCAAATGCTTTACCTCCATGCTATCTCTCAAGCCCATTTGTAAATATTTGTTTATATATATATATATTTTATATATATCCCATATATTATATATACACACATGGAATAGATCATTCTCTTCTCAAGAGAGCATGCTACTTAAAGCAGTCAGGTCAGTTGTGTATCAAAAATAAGTGTATTGAATCACCTATTATGTGCTTACTAAGCAATAATATGAGTATAATCATACATGACTTTAATAATTAAGGATAAATTTGACACTGTTTACTTGTCAGTAACTTGTTAAGTGAAAACCATTTGATCCAAATCCATTGTGGTGAGATTTGTATCTCACAATGGGACACCTTGAGCTAGTAAATATTTTAAACTCAAAAAATTTGTTTAACAGACTAAGGAAGTCCTTTCTGACTGTCAACCTGTTCCCCCTGAGTGAGGCAGGCCACTAGGACCCCCCTGGGAGCATGTCTTTTTTATCTCAGGAAGAAAAGACCCTTATCTCTACAGGGACAATTTTTTTTAAATGAACAGAACTTGCAATTTACTCCTTTACTCATTCATTTCTGTCCAAGTATTTTTCTCACAGTTTCTGCTCTTCATCAAACCTGATACAAAAACATCCAAGGTTGTTCTTTTCTCTACTTGTCGATGAAAGTTCTTGTTAAATACATTTGTTTACTTTTGTCTTGTTAATCTTTGTCAGTTTAATTTTCAGTCTCAGCAAGTCATCCTAAGAGGGTTGAGGGAAAGTTTATCCTCTCATCGACTAGCTTCTGATATCATACTGAGTTCAGGCTGTTTTGTGGAGCGTATCTTCATTTAACTACTAATGCTGAAAGGAAGAATTGAAGTCCCATTTGTGCAGAACAATTCCTGTGCTCTGTTACTTGTCATTTCCATTACATATACAGACATTTCAGAGAGAACAGTGCTTTTTTTGTTTGGTTGTTTGTCTGTTTTGGGCCATGCTTGACTGTGCTAAGGGGCTACTCTTGGCTCTTCACTCAGGAATTCTCATGGCTGTCTTGTGAGATGATATGGGATGCCAGAAATCAAGCTGCCTTAGCTATATGCAAGATAAGTGCCCTGTCAGATCTACTATCTCATTGACCAGAGAATAGGACTTCTGAGTCATATTTTGCAATTTAGATCATAGAGCTGAAGACATTTTGTTTGGAGATATTAAGAGAACATCAACCCATATACAACTTGTTCTATTAGTGTAGTGAAAAAAGAGAAAGTTTATGGTCTTTCTTGAGTGCCATATTTAGAAACACAAATGAAGTCTTTCGGGCAACTACTTGCACAAATAGCCAGTGCAATTATTTCCATCAGATATCCAAGGAAATATTAGAAGAAGGAATATGCTTGGTTATAGGCTCAGAAATCGCTCTTGGCTTGGGGAGCCATATGGGACTCGGGGAATCGAACCAGTTCCATCCTGAGTCATCCATGTACAAGCCAAATGCCCTACCACTGCGCTGTTGCCTGGTTTGTCCAACATTTTTGTCTTCAGCTTTATGAAGAGCTCTGAGCTGTGACTTGTAGGTAAGTTGTTTTCAAGTACTTGACCTGTAGGAACTCTGACATTTTAAAGCAATCATTATTGTTTTGAATTAATATATGTAGAACTAATTTATTACACAGCAATATATGATTAATATAAGTATCACTGCACTTTTTGAATGCATGGACAAGAAAATATTTTCATTCTTGAAGAGAATCCCTGAGTGAGTTATCATATTCTTATTACACAGAGAAGCAAAAAATGGCCTGGAAATTTTTATGCCATACCACACATTTTGTTAGAAAAGGATCTGGAATTTGAACACAGGCATTATTTCTAAGCTATAATGTTCTATCATTTACACTTATGAATTCATTATTGGTAGTGTTTAAACATGATCCCTAAAAAGCTTTGTTATTACCAACTACTTTTAAGTCCTAGATATAAAAACCTTGATCATTTGAGTTCCAGAAATAGACCCAGATTTTTTTCAGATTATATAAAATAAAAGCATACACTCTAGGAGCCGGAATGATAGTCCAGTGGTAGGGCATTTGCCTTTCACGCGGCTGATTCAGGATGGACTTCAGATAGATGTCCCCCAAGCCAGGAGCAATTTCTGAGCGCGTAACCCCTGAGCATCACTGGGTGTAGCCCAAAAGCTGAAAACCAAAAAAAAAAAGAAAGAAAGAAAGAAAGAAAGAAAGAAAGAAAGAAAGAAAGAAAGAAAGAAAGAAAGAAAGAAAGAAAGAAAGAAACACTCTTAAACAAAACTTAAAACTTACATTTATTTTAAAAGTAGTTTGCTAGCAAGTTTCTGATAGAATGGAATACAAAACAGGTAAGTTTTAAATAGTGAAAGAAGAGAAACAATGACATTGATAGAAGAGAAAACTACACAGACATTGTAATTTTAAAATGTGAAAAATACGTTGTTTTTTTTGTTTTTTTTTTTGTTTTTTTTTTTTGGTTTTTGGGCTCAGAAGTCGCTCCTGGCAGGCACGGGGGACCATATGGGGAACCGGTGGATCCAACCGCAGTCCGTCCTAGGTTAGCGCAGGCACCTTACCTCCAGTGCCACCGCCCGGTCCCTGAAAAATATGCTGTCATTTCAAAATATCTCCACCAAAAGTTACTTTCAAAAAAGGTATATTTCTTCAACAGAAGTAGCCAGTGATTTCTCTGTCTCACTATATTTGCTATGTTACTGTTGCTTCTTTAAAATGTTATATCTAATAGTGTAGAAAATAAAATAAACACAAGAACATAATCCTTGACCTGAACTTTATCCATATCTATATTGCTGTAGTATTACAATACCCTCCTATCACTATGAAATAGGATTATATTATATGAAATTAAACTAATTCAGCAGAAACTGTAATGTAGATATATGTTCTGATGTTTAAAGTGTGGACCAGAACACAGTGGGTAGGCTATTTGCCTTGTATATGGCCAAGCTAGGTTTGATCCTCAGACATTCCCATATGGTCCCCCTGACCTACCAAGAGCAATTTCTGAGCATAGAGCAAGAGAAAAGCCCTGAGCACTGCAGGTGGGCTCCCCAAAAATGTTTGCATGTGATTTAGATGCAAAGCCCAAGTTTGTGAAACATGTGCAAACTTTTAATCTAACAATGAGTTTTTAATATGACAAATTTATTATTCACCATTTATAAACTTTCTCATATTGCCATTTTTGTGCTCAGTACATTCATTGTCCTTTGTGTCACACACTATTTTGCTGACTTTTCTGTGTCAGTTTTATACAGTAGGCATCCTTTAAAAATGGATTAGAATTTTCATACAGAAAATGCTGAAAAATACCTTGCAGATTGTCCATGGTATGTACCTCACATAATATATACCACATCTCATTTTCTTTTGAACAATGCTTCTTTATAAACATGAAATTACAGTGGAGTTGGGTAAACAAAATGCTTAGAAACAAACTAATGGCTGTTTTTGTGTTATATGATTGACTCTTTGATGATATTAGCAATACATAAGTCTGAGAACTTAATACAAAGAGCAATATAAAACAAATAAAATCAAAAAATACCCAAGGACATAAGATATAAAAGAGGAGGTTTGGTTTGGAATAATAGTCAAATGGGAAATGCATTCAGTTCAAAACATAATGAGTCAACAGGGTGTAATGAACTCCAATAAAGATAATGGGCATTAAAAGAATACTGCTTAGAATGAGGAAGGTGTCTTCTCAGTTACTGAGATATAGTATTATATTTTAAATAGTAAATTTATAAATAAAAAGATATGAAGTCATTTCAACTAAGAATATTCAAGGTAACAGAGTATTTCAGATTTGTCATATAATATTTAACTCAGTTATTTAATAGGCTCTGGAATTAAGGTTTGTAATTTGTTAAAATATAGGCATACAGCTTTATTAGAAGAAAACATCCTGAATAACAAAACTAAGCAATAATTGTCTTTCTCTTAATGTTTTTGATTTATTGAAGGTACTGAATTATAGACAACTTTTTGAGAAATGTCTCCAGATATCATCTTTTATTACACACTTGCACCATTCACAGCTATTCAGTGTCTATATTTTTGTTAATCAATATTCATGACTTGGATATCAAATCCTCACTACCAGGAGAGGTTGTTAAAAGTGCTCAGCAGAGCAACAGAATTAGAAAGGAGGGCAAATTTCCTATTAGAACACTCACACGCACACACACAAACACACATAATATGTTTTCCTTAAAAGAAGACAGGAAAACTATGAAAAACCATCTGGAAATAAAAAGCAGGAACTTTAACGATATTTAGGGTTAGCTTGTTGTTTCTATTTTGGTTTTGGGCCATGCCTGGAAGTGATCAGGTGCTACTCCTGGCTCT
>PVKC010001888.1:0-21092 GCA_004027635.1 Crocidura indochinensis
GCCAGCTCAAGTGGTCTGAGATGGCTGAAAATTCTGGAGCCTTCTAACAATGGGTAGAGACTTCTGCCTGAAGCAAGAGAAGCCCACTGCCATACAGGACACCATATTACAGAAAAAACAGCTCCTCACTCACCTTATCAAGCTTCCAAGTCACAAAATTTGTTCCAAACATATAGACCCCAAAATTTTATATTAGGTTATGAAGTGTCTTGTTCTCTAAGATATAGGTTAAAGTTTGAATCCCACCAAGCTCGCAGACAGCAAAGGCAGTTCCCATTACCCTGTTCGATTAGGTCACAAAAGCTTTCTTCTCCTAATATGAAGTGCAGGTCAGTGGAAGAAGACCAAGGAATGTGCCCAGCCTTCCTCAGACCCTTACTTTTATTGACAAGAATCAGGGCCTTGCTGAGTGACTACCAACTGGGAGAGACTGTGAGCTTCACTTGTGCTTGTTTTTCTACTGTCCTGTATCTTCTCTTAGAGGGTCCAAAATAACACGGCCTCTCTGCTTAGCAGACATGCACTCTTTCTCCCAAATGAACCCGTAAATAACTCGCAAAAAAAAAAAAATCACACTACAAGTGTGACAATGGGGAAACCTCTCAGGCAAACACCATGAACAGAGAATAAAGATAATAGCTCTGATGACACAAGAAATACAAACCATCTGATTAACCTCTCAGATAAGGAGTTTAGAATATAAATATGGAGGATCCTCGTGGAAATCAAAGAAAATATAGCTCTAGCTGAACAGAACACAAAGACAGAAATCAGAAAATTCCAAACTGAAATAACAGTGAAAAACAAGGTAGCTGAACTGAAAAACTCAATGGACAGTCTCTCCAGTAGGATAACAAGAGCCGAAGACAGAATAAGTGAATGGGAAAAACAAATGCAAAACAGCTTCATACAGCAGAAGAGACTGGAAAAGAACCTTAAGACAATCAATCATATAATGGAAAAAGTACTCAAAGAATGTGAACAGATGAAAATAGAAGTCTAGAATAAACTCAACAGAAACAACATAAGAATCAATGGAATTACAGAGATCCAGGAAGGGAATTCAAAGGAAGAATCGACAGTCAAAGATATCACAGAGAAACTCCCAGAACTAAAGACTGCATGCACTCAAACCCTGCATACCCAAAGAGTACCAACTAAAAGAGGCCTGAAGAAAAACATCCCAAGACACATCCTAGTCACAATGAGGAATCCTACAGATATAGAATACTGAAAGGATCAAGATCAAAAGGAAAGTTATATTCAAAGGGGCATCCGTAAAATTTACAGTAGACCTGTCACAAGAAACTCTCAAGGCCAGAAGAAAGTGGTGGGATGTTGTGACAAGACTGAATGAAATAGAGGCTTCACCTAGAATACTGCACCCAGCTCAACTCACATTTAGGATTGAAGGAAGGATACAAAGATAAGAAACAACTCTAAAACTTCATGATGCAAAATCAGCATTAAAGGGAAAACTGAAAGGTCTACTTTAAGACAAGAGAGACCAACAAACACACCAAACTTATAAACAAAGATGACACTAAATCCTATGGCACTTATCTCCCCCAATGTCAATGAACTAAATGCACCAATTAAGAGACACAAAGTGGCAAGTGGATCAAAAAGATAAAACCAACCATCTCCTGCCTTTAAGAGACACACGTGAATAGTCAGAACAAACACAGACTCAAAATCAAAGGCTTGTGGAAAATTATCCAAGGAAACAACCCCTTTAAAAAAGCTGTGGTGGGGGCTGGGCGGTGGCGCTGGAGGTAAGGTGCCTGCGCTAACATAGGACAGACAGCGGTTCGATCCCCCGGTTCCCCATATGGTCCCCCGTGCCTGCCAGGAGCGACTTCTGAGCGAATAGCCACGAGTAACCCCTGAGCGTCACGTCACTGGATGTGACCCAAAAACCAAAAAAAAAAAGAAAAAGCTGTGGTGGACATATTGATATTTGATAACATGAACTTTAGACTCAGAAAGGTTGTATGGGAAAAGATGAACACTTTGTCCTAATCAAAGGATATGTGCAACAGAAAGAAAACACACTACTAAACATATACACACTCAATGAGAGACAAGAAAATTATCTAGTACAACTATTGACGAATTTAAAATAAGACATCAATAATAACGCAATAATTGTGGGAGACCTCAACACAGCCCTGTCAACACGTGATACATCAATCAGACTGAAACCCAACAAAAATATACTATCCCTGAAAAGAGAAATGGATAAAAGAAGACTTGTAGATATAAATAGGACACTCCATCCCCAGAAAACTGGATATATATTCTTCTCCAATGTACATGGGTCATTCTCCAGGATAGACAATATGCTGGTACATAAAACATAACTCCATAAAATCAAGAGGATAGAAATTTTGCAGGCTACTTTTGCTGACCACAAGGCTCTGAAATTAGATGTAAATTACAAAGGGACACAGAAAAATACTTTAACAACTGGAAATTAAACAGCCTGCTACTGAACAACTAACTAGTGGGTCCAAGACGAAATCAAAGAGGAAATTAAAACTTTCCTGGAACAAAATGACAATGAAGACACAAACTATCAGAATTTATGGGACACAGCAAAAGCAGTACTGAGAGGAAAATTTATAGTTTTGCAAACACACATGAGGAACGAAGAAGGGGCATACCTGAACAGCTTAATGACACAACTTATAAAATTAGAAAATTATCGGGGTCCGGGAGATAGCATGGAGGTAAGGCATTTGCCTTTCATGCAAAAGGTCATCGGTTCGAATCCCGGTGCCCCATATGGTCCCCCCGTGCCAGGAGCAATTTCTGAGCATGGAGCCAGGAGTAACCCTTGAGCACTGCCAGGTGTGACCCAAAAACCAAAAAAAAAAAAATTAGAAAATTATCAACAAAAGGAACCAAAAATAGGGAGACAGAAGGAAATAACAGCTAAGAGCAGAAATCAAGGAAGAAGAAATTCAAAAAGCAATATGAAAGTTCAACGAAAGTAGGAGTTGGTTTTTTTTTTTTTTTAACAAATAAACAAGATTGTGGCTGGCTAGGTGGCACTAGAGGTAAGGTGTCTGCCTTGCATGCACTAGCCAAGAAAGAACTGCAGTTTGATTCCTTGGCATGCTATGTGGTCCCCCCAAGCCAGGAGCAATTTCTGAGCACTTAGCTTGGAGTAATTCCTGAGCATCAAACAGGTGTGACCCGAAACACAAACAAACAAACAAAAAATAAGCAAGATTATTAGACCGTTGGCAAAACTCACAAAAGAGATAAACTTCTAATCTGTATTAGAAATAAAAAGGGGGAGATCACTCCAGATATTGCAGAGATTCAAAGGGTAATCAGAGACTACTTTGAGAAACTCTATGCCACTAAACATGAGAACCTGGAAGAAATACGTAAGTTCTTGGTCTCTTATAACATTCCATGGTTGAGTAAGGAGGATATAGAATATCTAAACTCTTCCATCTCTATTGTGGAAGTTAAATTTTAATCAAATATCTGCCCCCCCCCCTAAAAAAATGTCCTGGCCTAGATCGATTTACTAATGAATTCTTTCAAACCTTTCAAGAGGAACAAATACCAATCCTAGCCAAACTATTTTTTGAAATTGAAAAATAAAAACAGGAATACTTCCAAATAGCTTTTATGAAGGCAACATCACCTTGATAACAAAACCAGACAGAGATGCTGTCAAAATAAAGGAAAATTATAGGCCAATATCCCTGATGAACAAGGATGCAAAGATCCTCAACAAAATCCTGACAAATAGGATTCATGCCTCATCAAGAAGATCATTCACTACAATCACATACATTTACATCCCAGGAATGAAAGGATGTTTTTTTGTTTTTGTTTTTGTTTTTTTGGTTTTGGGGTCACACCCGGCAGTGCTCAGGGGTTACTCCTGGCTCCATGCTCAGAAATTGCTCCTGGCAGGCACGGGGGACCATGTGGGGCACCGGGATTCGAACCGATGACCTTTTGCATGAAAGGCAAACGCCTTACCTCCATGCTATCTCCCGGGCCCCTAAAGGATGGTTTAACATTAGTAAATCTAACAACATAATACAAAGCATCAACAAGAAAAATAAAAATTACATGATTATATTAAAAGATGCAGAGAAAGCATTTGATAAGGTTTAACACTCATTCTTGATAAAAACTCTCAGCAAGATGGGAATGAAAGAAACCTTTCTCAATACAGTCAAGTCCAACTACCACAAGCCAATGGCAATTACTATCTTCAATGGAGAAAAACTAAAAGCCTTCCCTCTAAATTCTGGTACAATACAAGGCTGTCTGCTCTCACCATTCCTCTTCAATATAGTACTGGATATACTTGCTATAGCAATTAGAAAATAAAAGATATCAAGGTAATCCGGATAGGAAAGGAAGAAGTCAAGCTCTCACTGATTGCAAATGACATGATACCCTACTTAGAAAATCCTAAAGACTCTACAAAAAAGCTACTAGAAACAACAGATTTATATAGCAATGTGGCAGGCTAAAAAATTGACACAGAAAAATCAATGGTTTTTTTAATACACCAATAATGATAAGGAAGAAATGGACATTAAGAAAACAACCCAATCACTTTAGTGCCACAAAAACTCAACTATCGTGGAATCAAATTGACCAAAGACGTGAAGGACATATTCAAAGAAAACAGTAAAACCCTGCTCCAAAAAATAAGAGAGGACACGTGGAAATGGAAACACAACCTGCTGATCGATTGGCAGGGTTAACATAATTAAAGTTGCAATACTTCCCAAAGCATTGTACAGATTTTATATGATTGCTCTAAAGACCCCTTGACATTCTTCAAGAAGTTGATCAAACACTTTTGAAATTCATTTGGAACAATAAACACCCTCGAATAGTAAAGCAATCCCTGGGAAAAGAAATATGCAAGGCAGACATTACTTTCCCCAACTTTAAACTGTATTACAAAGCAGAAGTGATGAAAACAGCATGGTAGTGGAATAAAGACAGACCTTCAGATCAGTGGAATAGACTGAGTACTCAGATAATGTTCCCCAGACATCCAGTCACCTAATTTTTTGATGAAGGATCAAGAAATCATAAATGGAGCAAGAAAAGCCTCTCCAGCAAGTGGTGTTGGCACAACTGCTTAAGCCACTTGAAAAGAAATTAAAAAAAAATGAACTTAGAACCCTTGGGGGCTGAAGAGATATCATGTAGGTAAAGAGTTTGCTTTGCATGCAGAAGGTCAATGGTTTAAATCCCGGCATCCCATATGGTCCCCCAAGCCTGCCAAGAGCTATTTCTGAGCCTAGAACCACGAGTATCCCCGGATGATTGCAGGGTGTGACCCAAACACGAACCCCCCCCCAAGATGAACTTAGACCCCCAGCTAAAATGATGTACAAAGGTAAAATCCAGATGAATTAAAGACCTTGATATCAGACCTGATACCATAAGGTATTTAGAACAACACGTAGATAAAACACACCATGATATTGAGACTAAAGGCATCTTCAAGGAGGAAACTGCACTCTCAAAACAAGTGAAAGCAGAGATTAACAGATGGAAATATATTAAGCTGAGAAGCTTTTGCACTTCAAAGGAAATAGTGCCCAGGATACAAGAGACACCCACTGAGTGGAAGAAACTGTTCACCCATCAGAGAAGGGTCGGCACTGACCAAGCTTTAGAAGAAAAACACATCTAATCCCATCAAAAAAATGGGGAGAAGAAATGGACAGACAATTTGACAGAAAAGAAATACAAATGGCCAAAAGGCACATGAGAAAATGCTACACATCACAAATCATCAAGGCGATGCAAATCAAAACAACTATTAGGTACCACCTCTCACACCACAGATATTGGTGCTCATCACAAAAAATGAGAACAAGCAGGTTGGCGGGGATGTGGAGTGAAAGGAACTCCTATCCACTGCTGGTAGGAATGTCTTCTAGTCCAACCTTTATGGAAAGCGATATGGAAATTTCTCCAAAAACTATAAAATTGAGCTTCCATACGATCCAGCTATACCACTCGTAGGGATATACTCTAGGAACACAGAAATATAATACAAAAATCCCTTCCTTGCATTTACATTCTTTGCAGCACTAATTACCATAGCAAGGCTCTGGAAACAACCAAGATGCCCTTCAATATATGAATGGCTTTAGCCATATAGTTTCTATAGCCATATAGTTTCTTTAGAAACTGTGCTATAGATACACAATGGTATATTATACAGCCATTAGGAGAGATGAAGTCATGAAATTTCTCTATACATGGATGTACATGGAATCTATTATTTTGAGTGAAATAAGTCATAAGGAGAGAGAAAGATGCTGAATATTCTCACTCTTCTATGGGCTTTAAGGAAAATGAAAGACATACTTGCTATAATTTTCAGAGACAAAAGAGAGGAGGGCTGGAAGTTCCAGCTCACTTCATGAAGCTCACTACAAAGTGTGATGAGTGTAGTTAGAAAAATAACTACATTGAGAACTATCATAACAATGTGAATGAATGAGGGATGTAGAAAGCCTGTCTAGAGCACAGGCAGGTGTGGGTTGAGGAGGAGGGAGATTTGGGACATTGGTGATAGGAAATTTGCAGTGGTGAATGGGGGTGTTCTTTATATGACTGAAACTCAACCACAATCAAGTTTGTAATCAAGGTGTTTAAATAAATATATTAATTAAATATAATGATTTTT
Source organism: Crocidura indochinensis (assembly GCA_004027635.1). Classification (NCBI taxonomy): domain Eukaryota; kingdom Metazoa; phylum Chordata; class Mammalia; order Eulipotyphla; family Soricidae; genus Crocidura; species Crocidura indochinensis. Next base: position 6,701 of record PVKC010001888.1, read on the forward strand.
AAAAAAGAACATCTTGTCTCTCTAGAAAAAAATCAGGTATCACCCTAGGGTGGGAGCAGAGTACCAAGTAAGGAATAATCCAATATCCTATAATCCAATAATAATCCTATATACTATCACACCGTAGGGTGCTACAAAATTGATTATGGTCCATAACCCAGCAGGCTTATAGCACACCAGATAAAATTACATCGAATTCTACCATGCTCATTATTCCTAAACAGTAGTAATGATTTTAAATTGGCTTTTATTGATATAAGTTTTCATAATCTCCTTTGTCTCAGTATTGTAACAAACAGTATCAATTTATTTGTATCTGCAAAGGGGAAGGCTAGGATGGTGTATAGAAACTGGTGGATGGAAGATCATGTTGGTGATGCAATTAGTATTGGAACATGTAATGTCTAAATCAACTTTTATGAACGATTTGATATAAAAAGAAATTGTTATAATATTTTTTAAAATAGGAAATATTACTCTTTGAACATACCCCCATTGTTTTACCACTAAAGTAGAAAAAAACCAACATGTGTGGGAAGAGTCAGAGGGAATAAGTAGAGAAGGACAGGTGATAACAAGGTTACCTTAGGAAGCAATTCAGGCTGTAATGGATCCGTGTAATACCTATATATATGGTCAAAGAACCAACTAACAAAAAAACCCCATGATATCAACAACAGACAAATTTTAAAACATACCTATCATGGAAGCAGGCTGCAGGTGGGAAAGAAATTAGGGGATTTTGGTGGAGAGATGTTAATGGCGGTGATATAAAACACTGTGCTTAATACTCAAATATAAATAACTTTGTAAATTGTGGGACCTTGAGAGTAATGCTTTCCCTCTGACAGTTTCTGCTTTCTGCTAAACTGTTTATTTACTTCTGTACTCCCTTTCTCAGCTTGTATACCTGAAAAGAATAGTAGGATATGCAGGAAACCACTGGTCGGGACCAGATGCCTAGGACATTCCATGTGGATATGGCATGGGAGAAATAGAAAAAAGGGGGACATTATATCTATGTCTGTTACCATGGAATAAGTTTAATATTAAATGGGACCCAATGGAATAGAAGATGTATTATTTGAAATGTGGCAGGTGCCAATAGAAAAACAAATTCTTGGGTCTAGATTGAATCTGTACAACTATATATTTTGAGTGGAATAACATCTCAAATCCTTGACTGAAAGCCTGCTGTTACGTGGTATTCTTTGATCATTAGCTATCTTAGAAATAAAAGTCCTAATGCTGGTAGGGATGTGGAGAGAAAGGAACTCTTATCCACTGCTGGTGGGAATGCCATCAAGTCCAACCTCTATAGATAGCAATATTGAGATTCCTCCAAAATCTGGAAATTGAGCTCCCATTCGACCCAGCTATTCCACTCCTAGGGACACAAGAATACAATACAAAAATCCCTTCTTCACTCCTATATTTATTGCAGCACTATTCACAATAGCCAGGCTCTGGAAACAACCAAGATGCCCTTCAATAGACGAATGGGTAAAGAAACTCTGGTACATATACACAATGGAATATTATGCAGTCAGGAGAGATGAAGTCATGAATTTTCCTATACATAGATGTACATAGAATCTATCATGCTGAGTGAAATAAGTCAGAGGGAGAGAGAGAGACACAGAATAGTCTCACACATCTATGGGTTATAAGAAAAATGAAAGTCATCTTTGCTACAATCCTCAGAGACAATGTGAGGAGGGCTGGAACTTCCAGCTCACTTCATGAAGCTCACCACAAAGAGTGGCGAGTGCAATTACAGAAATAACTACACAGAGAACTACCATAATCATGCGAATAAATGAAGGAACTAGAAAACCTGTCTGGAGTACATGTGGGGATGGAGGGAGATTTGGGACTTTGGTCTTGGGAATTTTGCACTGTTGAAGGGGCTGTTCTTTACAAGACAGAAACCTAATCACAATCATATATGTAATCAAGATGTTTAAATAAAGAAAAAAATCAAAGTAAAAACAAAAGAAAGAAAATAAATGGCAAAACAAAAAATGTTGCTACAGTCAGGATGCCTCACTAATGAGAAACCTTCTAAAAAAAAGGAAATAAACATCCTCTGCATTTGCATTCTTTTTATTTATGCCTGAGCTTACCAAACTCTATCAAACCCATGCCCAACAACATCACAGTGACTTCTAAATCTTTTAAAAAGCTATATAATCAATCCATCTCCAGGCCTCCTAGCAGCCATCACAAAAGCCCCAAGACTGCTCAGGATGGGAGGGGTGAAAAAGGCCCAGCTAGCCCCAAGCTCTACCTTGGTGGGGGTGGTATGTAGGGATCCTCGGGCCACCCCGTAAATTTGCCATGTGCAAAAAGCCCCTATACCACTCTTCCTCCTACACAGCACACAGCCGGCATCACAAAACCCCTAAATCCACAAAAAATATACAGCCCCAAAACGAGAAGATCAACCCATAAAACTAGTGTAAAATACTGAGACAAAATAGTTTACATAGAATAAATATACCCCAGAATAGAAATACCACCAATCACCAATCACGTCTAAAGAATTAAACAGGACACATTTTTAAATACTCTGGAACTCTGACATTCCAATGCAAAGTACTATGAGGAAACAAAGGAAGACATCAGCAACTGGGAATACGGAGAAAAATCTTAGCAAATTTCCAAATCCTCTAAAGTGCACTAACACCATAGATGAAGAGCCAAAATCAACATTTAATATCTTAGCAATGGAATTCACAAGCTAAAGAAATTAAGAAATCCATAGATAATTATTCAATCAAGTTCAAAAGGAACTCTATCAGAAGATGAGTAAATCCATACTGGAAATAAAAGTACTAATAATCATGCGAGCAGCCATAATATCAGAATTACACATATAGAGAATATCATGAATTAACTTGAAGACAAAAATACAAAGCCACCAACAAAGATGTCAATAAAGAAACGAGAGATATGAGGGTAGAGAGATAGCACAGTGGTAGGGCATTTGCTGTGCATACAGCTGATCTGGAAGGAACTTGGCTCTATTCCCAGCATCCCATAAACTCCCACAGCCTGAAGATGTGATTTCTGAGTGCAGTCAAGTGTAAATCCTGAGCACCTCTGGGTGTGGCCCCAAAATTAATCAATCTATCAGTAAATATATAAAATTAAAAAAATGAGATATAAGCATTGGCAGAAAACGTAAGGGACTTAATGATCAATACAAAACAAATAATCTATACCAAATAGGAATGCCAGAAGGGGAGGAAAAAAGATAAAGGAAGAATATTTAATGAGGAAACTATCAGAGGATTTGCCGACTCCTTGGAAGAGGCTACTGTACAAATTTAGGAGGGGAAAAGAGTACAAAACAAAGTAAACCCTATTATATCAACACAGACATATAGTAATCTGAATGGCAAAACAGCAACAACAACAAAAAAGTTACTCAAGGCCCTTATGAGTCATATGCAGAGTTTGTAGGTAAGATTAAAGATGCTGTGAAGTTACATTTCAAAGATGAGGAAATGAGAAACTACCTAGTAAAATCTTTGGCTTATCATAATGCAAATCCGGCCTGTAGATTAATATTAAATACGTTAAGTGAAAAGGTAGATTTGAATGATTATCTTTATGCCTGTTGGAATGTCTATGAGGAACCCAACCCCAATCTCACTTAGATTCGGTACAAACCTTCCCAATTGCCAAGGGAATGAGGCCTTACTCCCCTAGGGGAAAGGGCACTTTTCGTAAACCAGGTCTTTGCCCAAAATGCAAAAAGGGTCGCCACTGGGCGAAAGATTGCAGATCCGGAAACCTCCTTAATAACAACCTAAATAGAGGTTTCAACACAATTCCCAGGAGACAAATCACCTGCTACCATTGTGGAAAGCAAGGGCATATCAAAAGAAATTGCCATTTTTTTCTAAATTCAGTTTCAATTCTTCAAGAAACATACAAAAAGACTGTGGAACGACATATTTAAATACCTGAATAAAAGAAACTTCCAAACTAGTGTCCACTACCCAGAAAAATCTTAATTACATGGGAGGAGGGTTAAAAACATGTTCAGACAAAAAGAATTTTGCAATATTTGAGCTAACAAAACTGACTCTAAATGAACCATTCAGAGATAGATTAACACAAATCAACTCCTCAATTGAAACAAAAACAACCCTATGCAATAAAACAGCAAAACAACCATCTATGTCAGAAATTTCCTTAAATATGAATGGATTAAAATATTTCATTAAAAGACACAGAAAAGAGGGTTGGCTCAGGAAAAAAATCCTAGATTTTTAAGTCTGCAATAAACACATTTAAAAACTCAGGATAGACACAGGTTCAGAGTAAAAGGATAGAAATAAATTATACATGCCACTGGAAAGGAAAAAATAGAAACAGGAACAGCCATTATCATAATGACTAAGTTGCATTCAACATCATGAAAGTACTCGGAGACAGAGATGGACACTTCTTATTGATAAGGGGATCGTTTTTATTATGTCTTTATTTAAACACCTTGATTACAAACATGATTGTAGTTGGGTTTCAGTCATGTAAAGAACAACCTCATTCACCAGAGCAACATTCCCATCACCAATTCCCAAATCTCCCTTCTCCCCACCCCACACCCGCCTGTACTCTAGACAGACTTTCTACATCCCTCATTCATTCACATATTTATGATAGTTCTCAATGTAGTTATTTCTCTAACTGCACTCATCACTCTTTGTGGTGAGCTTCTTGTAGTGAGCTGGATCTTCCAGTCCTCCTCTCTTTTGTCTCTAAAAATTACTGCAAGAATGTCTTTTATTTTTCTTAAAACCCATAAATGAGTGATAATATTCAGGTCTTTCTCCCTCTGACTTATTTCACTCAGCACAATAGATTCCATGTACATCCATTTATGGGAAAATTTCATGACTTCATCCCTCCTGATGGCTTTATAATTGTTTATCTGTAGCACAGTTTCTTTAGCCATTCATCTATTGAAGGGCATCTTGGTTATTTCCAGGGTCTGGCAATTGTAAATAGTGCTGCAATAAATATAGGTGTGAGAAAGGGATTTTCCTATTGTATTCTGTGTTCCTAGGGTATATCCCTATGAGAGGAATAGCTGGGTCGAATGGGAGCTCAATTTCCACTTTTTGTAGGAATCTCCATATTGTTTTCATAATAGTTGAACTAGATGGCATTCCCACGAGAAGGGAATAAGAGTTCCTTTCTCTCTGCATCCCCACCAACACTGTCTGTTCTCATTCTTTGTGATGTGTGCCAATCTCTGTGGTTTAAGGTGTTACCTCATAGTTGTTTTGATTTGCATCTCCCAGATGACTAGTGATGTGGAGCATTTTTTCATGTGCCTTTTGGCCATTTGTATTTTTTTTTTTGTCAAAGTGTCTGCCCCTTTCTTCTCCCTATTTTTTGGATGGAATTAGATGTTTTTCTCTTGTAACGTTCTGTCGGTGCTTTGTACGTTTTGGATATTAGCCCCTTCTCTGATGGATGTTGGGTGAATAGTTTCTCCCATTCATGGGTAACTTTTGTATCCTATGCACTATTTTCTTTGAGGTACAGAAGTTTCTCAGCTTAATATAGTCCCTTCTGTTTATCTCTGCTTCCACTTGTTGGAAAGTGCTATTTCCTCCTTAAAGATCTTTAGTCTAAATGTCATGTAGTTCTATATACTTTCTAGTTTCAGATCTGATATCAAGGTCTTTAATCCATTTAAATTTTACCTTTGTACATGGTGTTAGTTGGGGGTCTGAGTTCACTTGTTTGTAAGTGGCTAACCAGTTGTGCCAACACCACTTGTTGAAGAGGCTTTCTTTGCTCCAATTAGGAAATTTTGCTCCTTTATCAAAAACTAGGTGGTTGTTTGTCAGGGGAATATTCTATGAGAACTCAAACCTATTCCACTGAATTGAGGGTCTGTCTTGATTCCAATAACATGCTGTTTTGATAACTATTGCTTTGTAATATAGTTTAAAATTAGGGAAAGTAATGCCTCCCATATTCTTTTTCCCAAGGAGTGTTTTAGTTATTCAAGGTGTTTATTGTTCCAAATTAATTTCGGAATTGTTTGTTCCACTTCTTTTAAGAATGTCATGGATATCTTCAGAGGAATCATGTTAAATCAGTGCAATGCTTTTGGAAGTATTGCCATTTTAATGATGTTGATCCTGCCAATCCAAGAGCAGGGTATGTGCTTCCATTTCCGTGTGTCCTTTCTTATTTCTTGGAGCAGTGTTTTATAGTTTTCTTTGTATAGATCCTTCACATCTTTAGTCAGGTTGACTCCAAGATATTTTAGTTTGTATGGCACTAATGTAAATAGGGTTTTCTTAATGTCCATATCTCCCCTATCATTATTGGTGTATTAAAAGGCCATTGATTTTTGTGTGTTAATTTTGTAGCCTGCTACTTTGTTATATGAATCTATTATTTCTAGAAGATTTTTGGTAGAGTCTTTAAGAGTATCATGTTATCTGCAAACAGTGAGAGCTTAACTTCTTCTTCCCTATCTGGATTCCCTTGATATCTTTTTCTTGCCTAATCGCTATAGCAAGTACTTCCAGTACTATGTTGAATAGGAGTGGTGACAGATGACAGCTTTGTGTTTAACCAGAGGTTAGAGGAAAGGCTTTTAGTTTTTCTCCATTGATGATAATATTTGCCATTGACTTGTGGTAGATGGCCTTAGCTATATTGAGAAAGGTTCCTTTCATTCCCATCTTGCTGAGAGTTTTCATCAAGAATGGGTGCTGAACCCTACAAACCGCCTTCTCTGCATCTATTGATATGACCATGTGATTTTTATTTTTCTTGTTGTTGATGTTATGTATTATGTTGATAGATTTACGGATATTAAACCATCCTTTCATTCCTAGAATGAAACCTACTTGATCATAGTGAATGATCTTCTTCCTGAGGCATTGGATCCTGTTTGCCAGGATTTTGTTGAGGATTTTTGTATCTGTGTTCATCAGGGATATTGATCTGTAATTTTCTTTTCTGGCATCATTTCTATCTGATTTTCATATTAAAGTGATGTTCGCTTCATAAAAGCTCTTCGGAAGTGTTCGTGTTTTTTGTTTGTTTGTTTGTTTGTTTTTTTCAATTTCATGAAAGAGCCTGGTCCCGATTGGTAGTAGTTCCTCTTGAAAGGTTTGAAAGAATTCACTTGTGAATCCATCAGGGGCTGGCCTTTTGTTTTGGGACATATTTTTCATTTATTTTGTGTTTTTGATTTTTTTGTTTTAATTTCCTCAATAGTGATGGGCTTGTTTAGATATGCTACATCTTTTTTATTCAATCATGGAAAATTATATGAGTTCAAAAATTTATTCATTTCTTCCAGGTTTTCATATTTAGTGGCATAGAGTTTCTCAACGTAGTCTTTGAATACCCTTTGAATCTCTGCAGTATCTGTAGTGATATCCCCCTTTTCATTTCTAGTACTGTTATTTTAAATAAATATAAGAATATATAGAAAATCAAGACTGAAAGTAAACAATGGAAACATTATGTATAGCTATTGAGTTTTGCAATGTATTTCTTGAAATTCAACTTATGTGACATGATTTTTATAGTGAAATTTATTTTTAAAACACAGCTTATTTCTATTTTTAGTCACAATCATATACAATAAGATGACCAAAGTAATAGCATAAAATATAAGTATATTATAAATACTTATTTAATTTTTTATGCTTCATATTCTTGTTAAAGAACTCTAGATTCAGTATTTTGCAAAGATAAATTATGTAAAATAGGAGCTGGAGCAGTGCATGTCCTAGCCTCTGATGAACCACAGTTTGATACCCCAGCATCCTATATGATCCCCCCAAGCCAGGAGTAATTTCTGAGTGCATAGTCAGGAGTAACCCCTGAACATCACTGGGTGTAGCCGAAAAACAAAGAAAAAACCCCTAATTATGGAAAGTAATAAAAATATTTAATGCTTTAAAAGTGTTTATGCTAAAGGCAATTATTGTGAAAATCATAACTCATTTGAGTTTCTAATTATAATGTTGAGGAAAATCCCCCATCAATGGTCATTTACCCTGCTATTATTATCATGGCCTTCAGATATAATGATCTAGTCATTTATTTAATTATATTTACAATTTCTGTGATATGTACTTGGAAAACATCTAATAATAGTACCAAAATAGACTAAATTTTATTTTAAAAACAATAATTTGGGGCCAGAGATGTAGTGCTAGAGGTAAGGTGTCTGCCTTGCAAGCGCTAGCCAAGGAAGGATGCGGTTCGATTCTCCCGGCATTCCATATGGTCCCCCCAAGCCCGGGGCAATTTCTGAGTGCTTGACCAGGAATTACCCCTGAGCATCAAACAGGTGTGGACCCCCCAAAAAAACCAATAATTCAATACAAGTTTTGTGAAAACATTTTAACATTTGATGAAAATTATATTTAAAGTATTATTTGTCTCTTTTTAGTAGATTTATGAATATATAATTATTCTATTATACAATATTATCAAATCCATATTACTAATTACTAAAAAAGTATTTTTCAAGTTCACAAAATTTTTCATAATCTCAGTAATTGAAACTTAATGTTTTTGTTTGTTTATTTAATTGAATGTTGAGCTTCAAATTGAATTCCCATTATATCTTACGCATGAGTCTATCCAGTTCACAAAATGAGCACAAATATTAACAAACAAGTATGACTACAAACATCGTAGTCTCAGAAGTTATGAAAAGCAATTTTGAATGCAGATTTTAGAAATCTACTATACATCATTCATAGGCATAGAACATTGCTTCCTAGATTTACTAAAAATCAAACAAAATTTTTTTTTGGTTTTTGGATCACACCCGGCTGTATTTAGGGGTTAATCCTGGTACTGCTATCAGAAATCACCCCGGGGCAGGCTCGGGGACCATATGGGATGCCGGGATTCCAACCACCATCATTTTGCAAGGAAGGCAAATACCCTACCGCTGTGCTGTCTCTCCAGCCCCCCAAATCAAACAATTTATGTCTATATGTTACTGCACTTGTCTGCAAGGAAAATATTTTAATATGATAGCTGTTTAACATCTCATAAAATATCTGTGAGTAATCAAAAAATAATTGGTAAGGACTAAAATGTAAAAGAGATATAAGGAACATGTCAATTATAAATCATTAAACAAAAATTACCCTTTATGATATATTTTAACTAAGTATATATTTGAGGGGCCAAGGGCTTGCTCAGTGCTGTAACAAATGTCAGACATTTGTGTGGCCCCACATGACAAATGTTTAATTTCTGGTGCACATAACTGTAGGCAAGTACTATGTCTAAAGTGTTAAGACTTCCAGCATGCACTGTGAGTTCATATGAGTTTGATTCTTTCCACAATATAGTTCAAGCATGACACTGAACCTGCATGGGCAATGCGACTAGTGTCTCAAGACCTCTGTGATAGCAATAACCAAGGAATGGAAGAGGAACAGTATGTACCCATATGATTTTATGTAAATTGAAACTTAGTTTATACTATGAAAATATTTATGAAGCAAAAAGAAAATCACACCAGTCCAATTGAAATTAGGAAGATCAACTATAATGTGGGAGATAAGTGCATAAACATGAGAAAATGTTTACCAGATTGAAGTACTAGCAGAGAACAAATGAATCAAATCCTCAAATTAGGAATGGCATTATTAGGCTTTATTTTCATAATCTTTCAAAGGATTTGATTTATTTTTCAGGGTTATATTGCTGACACTCATTATTATGCACAGTGAATGTGGAGTGTTAGCAATTAAGAGAAACATGTTTAAATGTAAAGAATAATGCTCATAGAATCCTCTGCACCCTTTCATTTGCATTTTAAGTAGGTTTTCAGAGGTAATCAGATCTTTTCCAGAAAATTTTACCATATTTTCTCTGTTTTATTTCAACTATAATAGAAGTTTTTATTTTAAAGTTATAGCCTTGTTTAGTAGACCATCTTTTATTATTTCCATTATCATTCTGATTTATTCTGAAACAGTAAATAAAGAGAAAATATCATCAAAAAGATAGTTAAATGCTTTGTGAGTTTTATTTATTTAATGAATCTCATTTTTCTAAAAGAAAAGTATGTCTCAGCTTGTGCCTATATAAAGGACATTAAAATATTTTTGATAATTTAACTATAAATCTTAAGTCTATACTACTTATGTAGAAGACTTAGAATAGAAAAGTTTTGTTGAAGGTTGTATTATGAAGTTATTAGACATAAATTGGCAAGTATATGTAGAGAAGGATATGCCATAAAATATATGCCACAGAAAATATAAAATATCATAAGAAATCCAATATTTAACAGATATTCATTAGATATTTTGATATTGCATCTGTCTTATAAAACTATTCACTGTATAATCAAATGATATTTGCAGCATCTTAGATTAACTCACTTTTGTTAATTTCTACTTCCTCAGGGATAATGTAGTGAGCTTTGCATAAATTATTGAGTAGAATAAGATGGGGCATTTAATTAGAATCCAATGCATAACGGATTCTTCAATTTTAACCACTTGAATGCATCACACTGTTTTCTATTTCTGCTATCAACTGTTTAAACTATTAATAACTCTGAACTAAAATGTTTTATATAATTACCAAATATCTATTATGTTTCTGCAGATGAAACCAACAAGTGTCATTCTACAAAATATGAGACAGTATTGGCAATATTTGACTGTTTCCAGGCTATTATACATATTTTGGATTTTTTGTTTAATAATATCTTTGTTTAAACACCATATACCAGACATGCTTGTAGTTGGGTTTTAGTTATTAAAAAGAACACTTGGGGCCAGAGAGATAGCACAGCTGTAAGGCTTACATACAGAAGGATGATGGTTCATGTCCCAGCATCCCATATACTCCCCCGAGCCTGCCAGGGGTGATTTCTGAGCGTAGAGCCAGGAGTAACCACTGAGCACTGCCGGGTGTGACCCAAAAACCACAAAAAGGAAGAACACCCGCCTTCACCAGTGCAACCTTCCCTCCACCAATGGCCCTATCTCCCTCCTTCTCCCAACCCCTGTCTCCCTGTCTGTATTCAAAACAGACATTCTATTTCTCTCACTCACTATCATTGTTATGATAGTTGTTAGTGTAGTTATTTCTCTAACTGTACTCTTTGTGATAAGCTTCATATCATGGGCCAGCATTTCCAATTTTCATTACTATTATAGCTGGGTATTATTAAAATAATGTATTTTATTTTTCTTAAATCCCATAGACCAGTGGTCGGCAACCCTTTTTTTCAACTGAGCCAAATCTCATCAAAACCAAGATTGAAATTTATTTTGAGAGCCCATTCTTTTTGTTTTTGTTTTATTTTATTTTGTTTTGGCAGCGCTCAGGAGTTACTCCTGGCTCTATGCTCAGAAATCACTCCTGCCAGACTCAGGGGACCACATGGGATGCCGGGATTTGAATCACTGACCTTCTGCATTAGGGGCAAATGCTTTAGCTCCATGCTATCTACTGGACCCCAAGAGCCATTTTTTTTTTTTTTGGTTTTCTGGGCCACACCCATTTGATACTCAGGGGTTACTCCTGGATAAGCACTCAGAAATTGCCTCTGGCTTGGGGGACCATATGGGATGCCTGGGGATCAAACTGCACTTCTTCCTTGACTAGCGCTTGCAAGACAGACACCTTACCTCTAGCGTCACCTCACTGGCTCCAAGAGCCTCATTTTTAAAACCGAAATAAAAAAATAACTGAAATACATAGGATGGTGCACTGTTTTTAGTTTCAATAAGTTTTTATTGAGAATGTTCTGCATGTAAGTATCCACAAAGGTCAGGAGGATACAAATAACACAACTAATAAAACAAAAACTTTAGAATGATATTATTTATCAATAATGTTAAATTCCATAAAATTTGCCTAACAATGTAGAAAAAATTACATACTGACAATGACTGACAAAGTCACAAACACTAATGTGAACATTGGTCTTGCATTTTCTTGGATAGCTTGAGTAAGTCAGGTTTGTATATTGTTTTTAATTTTAGGCACGATTTCAGGTTCTCATCGATGAGATGATTTCTCGATTTATTCTTGATAAGATTCAATCTTGAAAATGATTGTTCACATAAATATGTAAACCCAAACAAGGAAAGAACAGCAAACGCTAGCTTTTGTAGTTGATTATATGTGTAAGGAATACTATTCTAGGTGTTAAAAATCAACATATCTTCCTTCTCCAGGTCTTTCAAAGCAGACCATTTGTGCTGTGAACTAAGTTCACATTTGTGTTTCTCCAATCTTTCTAAATTAGCACAAAGACGTTCAAATTTTGAGCTTTCACAGTTCTTTGTTTTTAAATCCAGCAATTGCATTTCAAAGTTGCCAATGTCGATATTAAAGGGAGAAAAATTTAATTCTGTTACAGTGGCATCCAGAGGTTTTTTAACAAAGGCTAACGTCACTTTGCTGTTTCTGAAATCCTGAAACCTCTTGAGAAAGGTAATGTCAATATCAGAATTATTTTCTTGGCAATGTTTCAGCAGGCTTGGAAGGTGAATCAAAGTTTCTCTGTCAAAATCTTGAGCAATAACACATAATTTTTTTCAAATGAAATAACTTCTTCTAACACAGAAAAAATTGTGTTTTCTTTCCCCTCTAATTTTTATTAAGCTGATTTAGATGTGAAGTAACATCCACCATGAAATGCAGTTTTTGAATCCACTGATTGTTTGTTAATTCTGGATAGTGAACACCCTTCTCTAGGATAAATGCTTTGATTTCTCATAGTAAGGAAGCAAAAAGTTTCCTCTTGATAACTAAAACGTGCTGAAAATTTGAAACCCTACAATATGGAGATGAAACAGGTAAAAGAGAAAAGCCTTTTAACAATCTTTAAAAGCAAGAACAGTGTCCCAGAGAAAAGTAGTGATTTCACTGAAAGAAAAAAAAATCTATTGACACTTTACTGTGTGCTGCAAGAAACCGAACTAAAATACACACAAAAATAAGAATGGCACTTTATTAAAGGCATATGATATATCATAAAGGAATTATGATAGAGTGCCTGAAACATTTTAAAACTATTTATTTATTTAAGCATATTTGTTACAAAATTATTCATACTCAAGTTTCAATCATAGAATGTACACCATCCTTCACCAGCGCACTATCCCAACCACCAATGTCCCTTGTTTCCTTCCCCTTCACCATCCTCTGCCTATATCAGGGGCAGGTATTTTGCTTTTTTTCTATCTCTCTTTTCCTTTATGACACTGAGGTTTGTAAAATTTCCTTTATGACACCATGGTTTGCAATATTGTTAATTAAAGGGAACCATGCATGTCACTTATCCATTTTCAGCATCCAGTTCTTGTCCAGAGTAATATGTTCCAACTATCAATGTCATAATGTACCTTTCTTTATTCTAACTGAACTGACAACTTTTATGGCAAGCTTCCTATCATGGACTGTCCCTCATCGCTATTTTCTCTAGATATTATTACCATATTGCCATTTATTATTCTCTGATGCCACAAATGATTATTCTGTGTCTACACCTCTCCTTCTGACTCATTTCACTCAGAATAATAATCTGATCTGTTGATCTATGTACAGATGATGCATTATGCATGGCTCAGTGTTTTGGTGTAGTCACAAGAAACAGAAGATGCACACCCATACGTTGTATCCACTCATTGTATGATAGACCGGATTAAAAAAAAATCTCCCTGCTTAACTAAACTCTGTGACAGATGACACAGTAAAGATAATTTATAAAATTCACAACTGTGATGAAATCCAGGCTATTGACCACCCTGGGTGAGAGTATGGATGTTCACTACTAGCATCTTCTCCATGAAGAAGTGAAGTGGCTGTTTAGGGGAAGGGTGCTCTCTCACCTTGTTGGCAAGAGGGAAGAAGTAGTGCAGTTCCTGTTAGAGCAGAACTCTGACTTTGTACAGCCCCAGATGGACAATGAATGGGTAGCTAAGCTTGTGTATTTGGCAGACATAGTTCATTTTCTCTATGAACTTAATATTTCTCTGTAAGGGAGTTTCACAAGTAGTTTTTACAATGAGACATAAGATGCATATGTTCAAAAAGGAATCTGATTCTGGGATAGCTGTGTCTGAGAAGGAGATATTGAAATGTTTCCACTCTTGCAAAAAATTTCTGATTGACACTTATATTATGCAGAAAGTCATAATCAATATGAAAAACAGCATTTAAGGGCATTAGCTCACAACTTTAATCATGAGTACTCTAAACTTGAGAATACTCTAAACATGAGAATCTATGGAAAAGAAAACTCTGAGTTGAGAATCCCTTCGTGGAAGATGTCCACTCTTGTGCAAAATAAAATATGTGTTTTAAGATCACTCTAGGCACATATTTTTAAACCCCACCA
>PVKC010001888.1:21192-41347 GCA_004027635.1 Crocidura indochinensis
AGAGAGAGAGAGAGAGAGAGAGAGAGAGAGAGAGAGAGAGAGAGAGAGAGAGAACATATTCATATTCAGTGGGCTTTTACATATCAAAGGAAGAGGTTTAAGAAAGGATAAGTTTGGGGGAACACCTTTGTTTAGGGTTGATACTGGGTATCATCTTACACTCTTGGAGCTGGCTGCCTGGTCTGCACACCGGGTCTGCACACAGGGCGCACACTGACAGAGGCTAGGAGCAGAGCCAGCTGAGGGGCTGCCCAGCACACATAAAAGCCAAATTAAAAGTGTAAAGAGCCACATGTGACTCGCGAGCCGCAGGTTGCTGACCACTGCCATAGGCGATTGAGGCTATTCTGTGTTTATCCCTGACTTTTCCACTCAGCATAATAGTTTTCATTAACTCTCAATTAAAGGAAAAGTTATGACTTCATTTTTTTCTGATGGCTCCATAGTATTCCACTGTTTATATATATATCACAATTGATTTGCTGCTTATCTATTGTTGGATATCTGGTCTGTTTCCAGATTTTGGCTATTGTAAGTAGAGTTGCAGTGAATATAGGTGTGCAGAAATATTTTTGTATTGTGATTTTTTATCCCTAGGAGTGGTATAGCTAAATATTATGATAGTTCAATGTCTGGATTTTTGAGAAATCTCCATATTGTTTTCCATAAAGGCTAGACTACATGGCATTCCCACCAGCAATAAATAAAAATTCCTTTTTTCCCTCACCCTTGCCAAGCATGATTGTTCTTATTCTTTGTGATGTAGGACAGTCCTGTGGCGTGAGTTGGTATCTCATAGTTGTTTGGATTTGCATCTCCCTGATGATTAGAGATGTGGAGCATTTTTATTTGTCTTTTGACCATTTGTATTTCTTCTTTGGAGTAGTGTTGTTCATTTCTTCTCCCCATTTTTATGGGGTTAGATTTTTTCTTGTTAAGTTCTGCCAGTAATATGTATATTTTTGATATTAGCTCATTTTTTGATGGGTATTGGATGAATAGTTTCTCACATTCAGTGGGTGGCTTTTGTATTTAGTCACTATTTCCATTAAAGTGCAGAAACTTCTCAGCTTAATATAGTACTATTCATATATCTCTGTTTCCATTTGTTTGGAGAGTGCTGTTTCCTCGTGAAGATGCCTTTTGTCTCAGTGTTATAGAGTGATTTGCCTACGTGTTGTTCCATATACCTTTATATTTGAGGGTCTGCTATCAAGGTATTTAATCCAATTGGATATGACATTTGTGCCAGGTATTAGATACAGAACTGAGTGTGCTTTTTTGCATGTAGCTGACCAGTTAGATCAATGCAAAGTGTTGAAGAAGCTTTCCTTGCTCCAGTTAGAGTTTCTTGTCTCTTTAGAAAAGATTAATTGATTGTATGTCTGGGGAACATTCTCTGAATACTCAAGTCTATTGCATTGGTTTGAAGGTCTGTCTTTATTCCAATATTATGCTGTTTTTGTAGTGCAATTTAAAATTGGGGAAAGTGATGCCTCTCAGATCCTTTTTCCTAAGGGTTGCTTTAGCTATTTGTGGGTATTTATTGTTCAAATGAATTGTAAGAGTGTTTGATCCACTTCTTTGATTAATGTCATGGGTATCCTTAAAGGAATTGCATTAAATCTGCGCAATGCTTAGGAGAGTATTGCCATTTTAATGTTGTTAATCCTTCCAATACATGAATAATGTATGTGTCTGTATTTCCTTGTGTCCTCTTTTATTTCTTGCAGCAGTGCTTTTTAATTTTCTTTTAATAGGTCTTTCACTTCTTTAAGTTTACTCAAAGGTATTTGAGTTTGTGTTGAATTAATAAGAATGGGTTTTTAACGTCTGTTTCTTCTTGATCATTTTTTGTATGAAAGGCCATTAATTTTTGTGTGTTAATTTTGTAGCCTTCCATTTTGCTGTATGAATCTACTATTTCTAGAAACTCTTTTGTAGAGTCTAGGGTTTTCTAAAATTAATAGCATGTCATCTGCAAATCTTGAAAGCTTGACTTCTTCTTTTTCTATCTGGATGCCCTTAATATTTTTCTTGCCTGTTGATGTGGTAAGTACTTTCAGTACTATGTTGAATAGAGTGATGAGAGGGGTCATCCTTGTACCAGATTTTAGAGGAAAGGTTTTTAGTTTCTCTCCATTGAGAATAATATTTGCCATTGGCGTGTGGTGTATGACCTTGGCTATATTCAGAAAAGTCTTTTCCATTCCCATGTTGTTGAGAGTTATTTAGTTTTTATTATGAATGGGTGTTGGACTTTATTGAATGCTTCCTATGCATCTATTTATATAATCAGATGGTTTTTATTTTTTGTTGATATGGTGTATCATGCTGATTGATTTACATATATTAGCATATATTTGCATCACTGGAATGAAACCTACTTGGTCATGGTGTATGATCTTTTTTTTTTGTTTTGTTTTGTTTTTGGGCCACACCCAGTGACTGCTCAGGGGTTACTCCTGGTTATGCGCTCAGAAGTCGCTCCTGGCTTGGGGGACCATATGGGAAACCAGGGATCGAACCACGGTCCATCCTAGGCTAGCACAGGCAAGGCAGACACCTTACCTCCAGCACCACTGTCCAGTCCCGTGTATAAGATCTTCTTGATGAGGCTTTGGATTTTGTTTGCTATGATTTTGTTGACGATCATTACATCTATGTTCATCAGAGATATTGGTCTGTAGGTTTTTTTCTTTTTCTTTCTTTTTTTTTTTTTGCAGCATCATTGTATGGTTTTGTTATCAGGGTCATTTTAGCTTCATAAAAACTATATGAGAGCTATTTTTGAATATTATATTAGCTACCATGCTAAACTGTGTACTGAGAGATGTTATTTCCTCTTTAACTCAATTGTAATATCTTCAGTTAATAAAATGTTTTTATGCACGATTTTTTTTGAATTTGTCATGATATCTTATGATAATGTGATAACTGCATAATTATTTTATTTACTGTACAGGAATTATTTTCTGAGCATTTTGTGGGGAGCACACACAGCAGCATAGGGGTTACTCCTGGCTATCTGCTCAGAAATAACTCCTGGAAGGCAGCAGGGACCATATGAGACTCCGGGATTTGAACCAACCACCTTAGGTCCTGGGTTGGCTGCTTGCAAGGCAAACACTGCCATGCTATCTCTCCAGCCCCCTGAGCATTTTTTATAAATAATCATGACAACTTTTCTCAAGTGCTCCATCAATCATCTTCTTTGCTTCTCAACATGGTAGAAACTGCACATTTTTTAAATACAATCTGATTTAAATATACATTATCTTCTCAAATAGAAATATCATACACAATTTTTCCTTGGGTCATAACTTCAAAAAAAACTAAAAATTAAATTCCATAGGGCTCCAACATTAATTTGAATGTTAGTACAAGAGTTAATAAATTGTATATATATGAAATTATGACAATTATGATATGTTTAAATTTGAGAAATAGATTACTGTAGGAGTAGATGAATCAACAGGAAACATAATAGAACTCATCATATTATTGATATGTAACTTTACTGAGGATTATAGCAATATTGACTTTCCTTAGAACCCAGTTGACTTTAAAGAGACTACTGGGATTTGTGACAATAAGAGATAAAACGTTTTGGCAGTTAAGATAAAGGTAATGTTATCAAACTCAATTTTACTTATTATATATATGTATATATAAATTTGTCTTTTTTTTCTAAGTGTTATTTAGAGAAAGTTGTAGTGTAATATGCACCTATTTTGTAATATGTAAAGCACAGTAGTTATATGATTTTAGAACATTTTGCATTAGATTTGAGATTCCAGATACAGTTAATATAGGATTACTTTAAGTGTTTAGTTAAAATACTGGATCAATCCTTAGAAACTAGGACTTTAAATTAAAGAAAAGATAACAAAACCAGGTGTTCAAATAACATGACTCAGTGGTTTACCAGCCCTCATATTTGCTTATGAATATTATAATGAATAGATATATTTTAAAGCAAATATTCTAGTGACTGCTGTATTCAAATCCCAAAACTGATATGGGAATAGAAAAAAATAGGAGTCTCTAATCTAGTGCAGGTCTACTAACATTTGAATAGCTTAAAATTAACAATTAGCATGAATATATCTGCCTTGAGCTGGATTTATTATTATTTTATGTGTTGAAATGCTTATATTTCTTTTCAAAAGCCAAGTTGAGTGTTGTTTTATAATGAAGAAAGAGAAACTTTAATTTGGTGGCTACTCAGGAATGGACGTTGAAACTTGCTTTGTTCTATGGAATCTGATAGTCATTCAGTCTCAATGGAAGTAAAAAAAGAGAGCAAGATTTGGAAGTTAGTTATGCATTCACTGTCATAAATGAGTTCATCAGTTGTAAAGTGGTAAAGCTTCTAGTTTGAATCATTGAAGCATACTCTAAAATAGCTGAATTAAAAAGCATAAGTAATATGGTTTCTACTTACTATCCATTGCTTTCCAGGAAATAGAATAGAATTGAAATCAATGATTTTCTTGCTTTGATGGGTATTCCTGAGTAAACTTTGAGTAGAATTTTTAAAACTAATTCTCTGATAATATGCAATTTCAATATGATAATATGGTAACGTTTTGTATTACACCAAGCATAACACACCTAGTACTTAACGTATATAGCTATCATTTTAGTTATTAATCTAAAATATGCATGAGCCTAAAGCACAAAAGCTGTGATACATATGATATTTTGAATTTTGTCAGATGATTCAAAATAACAAGTTACCATTTAAAACAGTCACAAACTGGGCTTTCAAATTTCATCTCTATTTCTCACAAAATTACATTGAGAACTTGTTCACAAGGACATAAAACTCTTCTATATATGTAATATAAATATTATGCATCTTTGTATCAGTAACTCAGACTGTCTAGAAACATTAAACTAATGCCCAAATTTCTTTAGAGTAAAGATGAAATAATTCCTGGCTATTAGTTTTATGTACCCAGAAACCTTCTGAAGGTAGAATAGTGAATTACCCTGCCAATTGCTGTGGAAGTGGATGTATTAAAGATAAAACTTAAATAGCTGCCGTTAAAATGGTCTGAGTTGGACATTGTTTGTAGTACTTATTAAAACATTTTCTGCAAAATGGATTATATATTGTCCAATGCAATATTTATAATTTTAATTATAAGTAGAGCTACATATTCTTCTGATTCTGTGTTTAAATAACATCATTATAAAATTGGGCATAACAATATTAATTTATATTGATGGTGAACAAATATATTTAGTTATATTTAATATTTTATTTGAGGTACAAGACTTGAACAAATTTTAAAGAGTTATTTAGACCAATAAATATGGAACCTTAGAAGATAATCCAAAATAATATTCTATGTACTCTTAGTTAACCACATTTATTTTACACAGGAAGTTGTATTTATCTTGTAATTGTTGAAAGTTTTACTATTTTAGGAACTTATTAAAAGTTAAAGAAGCAGAGTGATCTCCAATCTAAAGAAAACGCGCATTAGGAAATTTTTTGAAAACTTTTTATCTTCATAATGTCAATAATAAATAAATTTGTCTTCTTTATCAAACTCCATTATCTTCAATGACTGAGCTAAAAGAAACCCTAAATAACATCATTACAAGAAATTATTTCTCTCCTTTCAGAAGAGCAAAGAAATTTAATGTTAATATACTGTTAAGTTCTATGTCAAAACTTAGAACTGTCTAACAAAGCTTGGGAGAAAGTTGAAGATAAAAATGCAAATGTTAACCAGCAAATATATTTCCAGACCTATCAAACACAATAAATAGATGGTCATAAAGAGAAACTCCTAAAATTCATCCCCAAATTATGAGTAAATTGATAATAAAATGGGCATAATATGGAGAATTCATATGTACTATTCTCTGATATTAAAGATCAAGTTGCAGACAAAGTGATAAATGTCTCTTGCCTTGTTTATTTTAGTATCCAGATTTACTGGGTAAATTACAAAAAAGAATATTTATAAGTAATTAAAGTCTGGGGCTGGTGAGGTGGCGCTAGAGGTAAGTGCCTTTAAAGCGCTAGCCAAGGAAGGACAGCGGTTCAATCCCCAGGGTCCCATATGGTCCCCCCAAGCCAGGGGCAATTTCTGAGCTCTTAGCCAGGAGTAATCCCTGAGCATCAAACTGGTGTGGCCCAGAAACAAACAAACCAAATAAAAAAAATAAGTAATTAAAGTCTTTAAAGTCTGTTTTCTAGCACAGTTCTGTTTATCTCAGAACAGGAAGATTCCCTTTCTCTGTTTCATTCCATCTTCTCAGTTATTTTTGTGGATTCAAATCCCTTGTATGTTGCATACATAGAGATAATATATTTTGATTAATCACTTATCAGTATAATTAGTTTGTAAAAGGCAATTCTAGAGTAAGAATTTTTATTATTTAAACACCTTGATTACAATTATGATTACAGTTGGGTATCAGTCACATAAAAACACTCCCCTTCACCAGTCTAACATTCCCATCACATCATCAATGTCCTGAATGTCCCTCCTCTTCACCTTACCCACGCCTATACTCTAGATAGGCTTTCTACTTCCCTCATTCATTCACTTTGTTATGATAGTTCTCAATGTAGTTATTTCTCTAATTGTACTCATCACTCTTTGGTGAGCTTCATGTCGTGAGCTGGACCTTCAGCTTTCTTCTCTTTTGTCTCTGAGAATTATTGAAAAAATGTCTTTTGTTTTCCTTAAAACCCATAGATGAGTGAGACTATTCTTTCTCTCTTCTCTCTCTCTCTCTCTCGCTTATTTCACTCAGCATAATAGATTCCATGTACTATTTTCATCTAATGATACCTTGGAGATAAATGTCATGGGCAGCCCATAGACACAATCATTAGTCAAAGGGAGAGATTAAAGAGAAGTATTGAGAAAGAACTCAAATAGAGAATTTAATTTAAAAACACTCATTGAAACTGGTACTGTGAATCAAAGATATAAAAAAGCTTTATATGGATTCTACAGTAAAAATAGTGATAAATTGAAAATCAAATAATGATGATCAAATAAAAAAGCAAAAAAAGAAGGATATGAATAAATAGTATGATATAAACTATAGCAACATATCAAAACACTTTAATTTCTTACTAATGATATTTGAATTTAAAACACTAATTTACTATACCATAGGGAGTATGATATTTAACCACGCTCAATGTGTTTTCAAAAATATATTAGTGAATGGTGGAAACTTAGTAGTGACTGATTCAGGAAACAAATTAAGACTGAGACTTTGGGGACTAGAAAGATGGCATGGAGGTAAGGCGTATGCCTTGCATACAGAAGGACCATGTTTCGAATCCTGGCATCCCATATGGTCCCCGAGCTTGTCAGGAGTAATTTCTGAATGTAGAGCCATGAGTAACCCCTGAGCATTGCTGGGTGTGACCAAACCTGCCCCCAAAAAAAGACAGACTGTGAAGAGGAAAAAAGAATTATTTCCTTTGAGTAAGGTATAAAATTCAGAGAATTAGAATGATCCTAAATAGTTTTACGAATAACAAGTTAAATGTGAATCATATTTTTATTTATTGAGTTAAGTGTTTCTTAAGAGAGTAAAATAATGGAATTTAATGATATTCTTAGTTTAATCCACTGATAATTCAAAATAAATGTGGGACCTTGAAAAGGTGACTTGATATCTGAAAGCAGTAAGACCAATTTGGTTAACCATATTTTGGGGAGTTTTTTTTTGGGGGGGGTCACACCAACTACAGTCAGGGGTTACTCCTGGCTCAGGGCTCAGAAATTATTCCTGGCAATCTCAGGGGACCTTATAGGATGCCAGAATTCAAACCTCCCAGGTCCTGGTCAACTGCATGCAAGGCAAACACCATATTGCAGTATTGTATCTCTGACCATGATTAACCAGTTTTTAGAATATAGATTTTATTGTGTCAAATAAAAACAAAGTATATTTTAAATCTTAACATGTTTTCTCCTGATTTTTATGTTTTTCTCAATGACTATGGTATAGATTTCAATAATAGTAGCAGTAGAGTCAAATGGAATCAAGAGATATGCTATTTAAAAAATTCAAACAATTTCTGTCCTATGGAATATAAATTAACCAAAAAACTCAAATTTTTATATTCTTATAATAAATATAAACAATAAGAATATTGCCTATTTAATTTGCTTCTTTTATCAAAAAGGAAACTTGAACATAGTGTAGTTTCATGTATATATATATATATATATATTTGGTTTTTGGGTCACACCCGGCAGTGCTCAGGGGTTATTCCTGGCTCCATGCTTAGAAATCGCTCCTGGCAGGCATGGGGGACCTTATGGGGCACCAGGATTCGAACCGATGACCTTTTGCATGAAAGGCAAACGCCTTACCTCCATGCTATCTCCCGGGCCCATCATGTAGATATTTTTAAATGAAAAACATTATATATAACTAATATATATCAATATATTCAGCCATTGTATAGCTAAAATAAAAGATTATTTATAGGGACAAATTTTAAACCCTTTGCATTTTAAGTTAATGCTTAATGTGAGTTACAAAAGAACTAGGAAAATAACACCATGATTACTATGTCAATTTGATTTCTGTTTATGTATTTAACAAATATTACTTGAGTACCTATCAATACACAATATTATAAATGCCTCATTTACATGGGAGGAAGTGTTAAATACAATCTCAGAAAAAAACAACTTTCAATATTTGGGTTAACCAAACAGACTCTAAAGGAACTATTCAGAGATTAACAACAACAACAACTCAATTTTAACAACAACCCTAAACAATATAATTGCACAAAAAGCATCCTAACCAATAATCTCCGTAATGTCAATGGACTAAACTCTCCCATTTTATTAAAAGGCACAGAGTACAGAGAGATAACATGGAGGTAAGGCGTTTGCCTTTCATGCAAAAGGACAGTGGTTTGAATCCCAGCATCCCATATGGTCTTCTGTGCCTGCCAGGGGCAATTTCTGAGCATAGATCTAGGAGTGACCCTTGAGCATTGCTGGGTGTGACCCAAAAACCAAAAAAAAAAAAAAAAATTCAAAAAGGTACAGAAAAGTGTTGGATCAGGAAACAAAACCCAGATATATGATGCCTGCAGAAAACACACTTAAGAAAGCTCAGAAGAGACACATGCTCAGAGTAAAAGGATTGAAATCAATTATACATACCACTGGGGATGGGATGGGGGACATAGCTGGGACTTCCATACTCCTATCAGAACAAATTGCATTCAACCTCAAGAAAGTTTCAGAGACAAAGATAAGCTCTACTATTGATCAGGGGAACATTAGGTCAAGAAGTACTAACATTGTTCAAAATTTATGTACAAAATGCAAAGATTGCAAAATATGTAAGGCATTTTCTCACAAACCTGGAAAAATATATGGACAGAAAAGTGAAAAAGTAGGAGAATTCAACACACCATTATTGCTACTAAACAGATCAACTAGGCAGAACAATAAGAAAGACATAAGAATCATAAATGAGAAACTAGAAAAGCTAGGACTTATTCAGACTTATACAGGACACTCCATCTTCATAAAGCAAAATATCCATACTTCTCAAGTGCACATGAAAACTATATAGGATAGACCATGTCTTAGGACACAAATCTAATGTACATAAAATTACAAATATAAGAATTATACCAATTACTTTATCAGAACACAATGCAATAGAAAATAAGATTTACTGTAAAAATAAAGATGTGGAGAAAATCTAAGATCTGGTCCAAACAACATGCTACTCAACACCAGCTGGATTAAAAAGCAAATAAAAGTAGAAGTAATAATATTTCTTGAGTGAATGACAATGATAAAACAAATTTCCAAAATCTATGGGACAAGCAAATCAGTAATTAGGGGGAAACATATAGTAATACAGTCCTATCTTAGGAAAGAGGATACTGAAAATATCAACAGCTTAAAAGGCCACTTTAAGTATCTGAAAAATCATTAGTAAAGGACCCAATAAATTGTAGAATAAAAGAAATAATGATAAAACAGAGAAAGGAACCAGAGTGATAGTGTAGCGACAGTCCATTTGACTTGCATGTGGCTGAACCAGGACAAATCTGGGCTTGACCCCTGCCATCCCAGGTAGTCCCTCAAGCCAGGAGTGATTTCTGAGAGCACAGCAGTAGTAACCTCTGAGTGTCACCGGATGTGTCCCCCCAAAAAGAGAGAGGAAAACAAAAAATCTTAGAAACAAAGAAAAAATACGAAGAATTAATAAGACCTGACACTTGTTTTTTTTAATATAGTTTTAATTTTAATCATTGTGGCTTACATATCATTTACAACAATATTTTCGGTACATATTAACATAAAATCATGGGAATTCCTATTACCGAATTGTCCTCCCTCCACCTTCATTCCCGTCCTACCTCCCATATCCTCTTCCCTCGCCCCCGGGGCTGCTAGAATAAGTAGTCCCCTCTGTACCTAGCTTACTATTTAGTGATCTTACACCTGTTTGGTCTTGGTACCTCCCTTATTTCCCCCTCTAATTGAGAGGCGGGACTAGATAGTTCATATTATGTGGGTTTGTTTTATTTTTTGAAGAAGAAGAAGAAGAGAAAAGTAATAAACTGGGGAAAAATTAAATACGCCAAAAATGGGCGGAGTCCTTCTAGAGGCTCTGATCCTAGGTTTGAGAGACGAAGGGGAAAAAGAAGGTGAAACACCACAGCAGTACAAAAAGAAGTGTCAAATAAAATATCCAGTGAGTACTCCAAAAAAAAAAAAAAAAAAAAAAAAAAAAAAAAAAAAAAAAAAAAAAAAAAAAAAAAAAAAAAAAAAAAAAAAAACAAAACAAAAAAAAAAACAAGATAAGCGCCACATTAAAGTCATAATCTTGAGATAAAAAAACGTGGCAGAGCACATAAAGGAAGAAAAGAAAAGAAGAAAATAACCAAATAAATATAAATGGAGACAACTTCTTTTTTTTTGGTTTTTGGACCACACCCGGTGACGCTCAGGGATTACTCCTGGCTATACGCTCAGAAGTCACTCCTGGCTTGGGGGACCATATGGGAAACCAGGGGATCGAACCGTGGTCCGTCCTAGGCTAG
The DNA here is from genome assembly GCA_004027635.1 of Crocidura indochinensis. Taxonomy (NCBI): domain Eukaryota; kingdom Metazoa; phylum Chordata; class Mammalia; order Eulipotyphla; family Soricidae; genus Crocidura; species Crocidura indochinensis. Next base: position 32,276 of record PVKC010001888.1, read on the forward strand.
CACAGGCAAGGCAGGCACCTTACCTCCAGTGCCACCGTCCTGCCCCAACAACTTCAATAACCACACCAAAACAAAGAAATCAACAAAAACTAGATAAATAAAAAATTTTGTGCTTTTTGCCTTTTTTTCTTTTTTCTTCCCTCCTGCACATTCACAGTAAATATTGGGGTCATTTGAAAAGGAATTCCATTGGCCTAAGTCTAAGAGATACAGGGTTTGTCCACCTTTGAAGTATATTTTCGTGGGATTAACTATAGACTCCTATCAGGTTCATTTACTGTCCCCTTGGTGCTTTTGTGGTATATGGAAGACTTCTGCTCCATCCTGGGTGATAAAATCAGACCTCTGTATCTAATAAACAAGAAGGGCTTAGTATGAAGAACTGTAGTCAGTTAAGTTAGAGAACTCAGAAGACACGGATTGATTCCTGGAAAAATAACATCTCCTGAGATTTAATAAGGAGGCTGTAGAAAGCCTAAACAGGCTAATGACAACTAAGTAAATTAATAAAGAAAATTAATTAATTTAATTTTCTTTATTAAGTAAATTAATAAAGAAAATCCCCAAGAATAAAAGTCCAGGTTTTACAGGTAAAATCAATAAAACATTCAGAGAAGAATTACTACCATTTATCCTCAGACTTTTTTGAAATATTTAAAAGACTGGAATCCACCCTAATTTATGGTTCAGCATATGCAAATCAAACAACATCATACACCACATCTACATAAAAAAAGACAAAAACACATGATTATATCAATCGATTCAGAGAAGACATATGACAAAATCCAAGACCCATTCATAATTAAAACAGTCAGCAATATTGGGTTCAATGGAGCCATCCTCAAGATAATTACAGCTATCAATAAGAAACCCACTGCCAATATTATCTTTAATAGTAAAAAAACTGAAAGTATTTCCACTAACGTCAGAAACTAGGCAAGGTTTTGTACTGTCTCCACTCTTATTCAACATAGCTTTAATGATCTTTAGTAATAGCTATCACACAAGAGGAAATACAAGAAATTCAAATATAAGAGATGAAGTCGATCTATTTCTATTTGCAGATGATATAGTTATATACATCAAAAACCCAAAAGAGTCCACAGAAAGAGATTCCTAGAAATAATAACCCAATATAGCAAAGTGACTGGCTACAAAGTTAATACAAAAAAGACAGTAGCATTCCTGTATTGAAAAAATAATTAAGCAGAGGAGAAAGAAAATAAGGAGTTAATCCCATTTAAAATAGTATCTAAAAATATTAAGTACCTAGAAATCAACCTAACAAGAGAGGTAAAGACATAAACTATGAAAATTTCAAAATACTTAAGAAAGAAATTGAAGAAGACCTAAGGAACCGGAAGAACATCTGATGCTCATGGGTAGGATAATGATCATCATCAAAATAACCATCTAACCTAAACTACTATATAGATCCAATTTGATCACTATCCAAATTCAGACATTTTTCTAATGATATTACCCACAGAATTAGGTGCAGAATATGATGGGAAACCAGACATCCACTGCAGTGCTCACTATCAGTAAGTTTAGTGCCTTAATTTTACTATATATAAAATAACTCCTCATTTACTCTGCCTACAAAGGTTGTTGGAGATTCAGGTTAAACACCCTAAATTTGCAATTTGATGCTCTATCATATTAAACTCCATATACAGTGCTCATTATACAATGTCTTGACAAAATACTCTATTCATTTCTTTTGATTTTGTTTGCTCTATGGTCTGAAACTTATGATCATAGAGACCACTGAAATAGGCAACTGCACAACATAGCCTTTTGTTACAGGCCCCTTTCATTGAATATGTTTTTGCCGATTATTATTATTATTACCTATTTTTCCCTTTTCTCCTCTTTTTAAGTTCAAGCTACATTACATATATTTTAATGCCCACAGTGTCAGGTCTTATTTAGGAAAATAATGGTGGATTATACTATATATGGTAGACTCCACTTTTAGTGCTCACTACTATATTGCTTAATACTCTGGATGTGATAATTATAATTATTCTAAAATACTCCATGCACAATCTAATTCTGACCGTCTCATTTAGCAAAGTTCATCTCTGTCATTGATGAAGTGCCTAGAAATTAGAAAAACTTTCTCCTCCGATGTACCAGCCCCATTTTTTTATTAATAATATTTTATTTAAACACCTTGGTTACAAACATGATTGTGGCTGGGTTTCAGTCATATAAAGGACACCCCCATCACCAGTGCAACATTCCCACCACCAATGTCCCAAAAATCCCTCCTCCCCACCGCGCCCCCACCTGTACTCTAGGCAGGCTTTCTATTTCCCTCACACATTCTCATTGTTAGGATAGTTTGCAATGAAGTTATTTCTCTAAACTTTTTTAAAAAGTTAAAAAAGTTATTTTTTAATTTTTTTAAATTTTCATTTATTTATTTTTGTTTTTTATTAAATTTAATTTATTATTTCTACATATTTTAAAGTACTCTGACCCTCTTTATGGTAGTGGTGGTCCCCACTTTGAGGGGTGTGCTACAGTTTCAGAAGAATGACCTCCAAGCATTCTTCCTCGAAGCACTGACCTAGATGGATAGGAGGAAAGAAAGGGCCTCACAACAGCGCCACCCAGTTCAAAGACACAGCAGGGGTACTGTCAAGGCATTCAAACTTTATTGAGCACAGCAGGAATTTATATAGAGTAGAGAGTACAGATATTCTTTATCTTTAGATATGTCCTGTTTTCTAAGTGGTTGGTGTGGATGGCTAACATCCTGCATTTGTAACAAGCCACATTCTTTCACTCAGAGGGAGTGGAGGCCAGAGGTGCAAAGCTACCTTAGTAGGGGCTGCAACACTCTTTACCCTTAGTTCTTAACTCCTTAGGAACCAGGACTGTCCCCTTCCCCAGTAAGCTCCCAAAGTGAAACATTACCTTCTCAGCCCCCATCTCTCGCCCTCAGCAAGAAGCTGCAGCCCCAACAACTGCTGACTCATTCTATGTGGTCCTTTTTCTTCTACCTTCCCTTAATGTGAACTGTTGCTTGACACCATATTCAGCTCCAGATAGATCCCCAACTATAGGACACTACCTGATCCCTGCTGCAAACCATTTCTAAGATTCCATAAGGTCATGGTGTGGACGAAAATATGCTCTGGTTTTTATCATCCACTCAGATTATCTCAAAAGACTTAAGGGGAGTATTGATGGGATATTGATATTTTCTTTGTATGTTTATTTCCTTAATAGTTATAACTCTTAGTGTGTTTATTTGCGTATGTAGACGAAGCCGTGTGTCCATCCATTTATTTTCTTTTGGCTAGTTTAGGTTATGCTTAGTAAGAAATTCTAGTAGGAAAGTACTGGGATAAACCAATAGTATTTGACCAAAGTGTTGGGTCAAAAAAAAAAGTATTTGACCCAAAGTATTGGGTCAAAACCAGAGGACAGAGATTGTATAGCTTATAATTTTTAGCCCCAAATGCACCAATAATATGATATGGCATCATTTCATTTTGCATAGAACACTAAAATGGGATATCTTATGTACAGAAACAAGTTCTCATCTAATAAAGATAAAACCCCAAAGTTTCATAATGCAGTTTTCATAGTGCAGAGGCATCTTCCACCCTGAATATTTGTCATGAGGACTCAACTCATGTGATCGGACATTGACCATCCAACCCTGAACTCTGATCCCAACTTTAAAACTGGCACAGTTCCCTGCGCTAGCACCAGAAATCAAACTTACCCCAAAAGGAAGGCCCTACTACAGCTTTGACCTTGGGATTTGACAACTAACATGTCCAGAGCCTATAGTCAGTCTCATGACAGTATGTTGCAATGGTAGAGACATCCTATGTCTTTTTAGGCCAAGGAATTTGCTTTCTATTTTTTCCTATATCTACTGAGCTTATGCAAAAATACACTGTATCTGCCACCCCATTTTTATCTATTTATTTTTTATTTATTTTCTTCTTTTTCTTTTTTTTTCTTTTAATTTTATTTATATTTATAGCTTCTAGAAATGGGTTTTCCTGCCAGCTTTTTTTTAACAGAACTATAGAACATAAATCATCTTTTTGCCTCATATATTTATGTTTTCCTACAAATTGAGAAAATAAAAATTATATGGAGCCAAGTAGTTTCAGGAGCATTGAGTAAATATAAAATATTCAAATAAATGTTTAAACCAAAGTCAAAGACAATAGAATCAAGAGACAGAAAATTACAACAAGTTATACAAAAAAGGGGCAGGTTAAACTAGCAGTTCAGGGGGATAACAGTAGAGGTATGCGATTCATACTGGGAACTATGGTGGAGGGAGGTCAATACTGGTGGTGGAATAGCCCTAATTCACTCTTCCTATGTATGTTAAATACCTTAAATGCAACTGTGAAAGATTTGCAATTCACATTGGTCTCAAAAATTTATATAAAATAAAGAATAGTGGAGTGATACTATAATCCTAACTAACAAAGCTGTGATAATGATCTGTTGCAGGAATATTGTATATTGCAATGAATTAGTCAACCTAAGTGGAAAATAATAATTCTGGTTTATGTTTTGGGCTATAGAAATAGTTCCATGACGAGGTTACTTCCCTTGCATTTTATTAATATTGGACTTATTCCTGGAAACTACATTATCCCTAGAACATTTATAGGTTCAATTTTGGAGGATGTGTCCTGAGAACTTTTGAGTGACCCTGGTAAGGCCCAGGAGAGAAGGCCTCCTCAGGCCATTCAGTGAACCACTGACCCAGTTGGCTGAGAAACTGTGGAAGGGTATCTAGTATCCTCCCAAAATTTATATTGTAGTGTTTTTATATAATGCCAATAAATAGTACCTACTTATTTAATTAAAGACAATGAAAAATTGAAGGGACACTGAACAATCTCTAAGCATTTGGTTTGGATCTTTGGTGTATTACTTAATCACAGATATTTAAAATATGCAGGGCTCATGTTTGAAGACAAACAACTAGCCTAAGTCATGCTCTTTGAAATGTTGTAAGGTTTTTTCCTAAAGATTTAGGAAGACAGTTCAAATGTAAGAAATCAGAGTTTGTTTGTTTGTTCTTATTGTTGTTTACAGGATCTGTGTATCTTAAGTGTATTTAAAACGGATTTGTACTACTTATTTATAGTTTGATTTTTCACATCCTGAAATTTCCTTTTAAAACCTCAGATTCTTTTTCTTTTCTTTTATTATTATTATTATTATTATTATTATTATTATTATTATTATTTTTTGCTTTTTGGGACCACACCCTGTGACACTTAGGGGTTGTGCCTGGCTATATGCTCAGAAATCTTTCTTGGTTTAAGGACCATATGGCATGCAAGGGGATTGAACTGTGGTCCATCCTAGGTTAGCACATGAAAGGCAATGGCTTACCACTTATGCCACTGCTCCATCCCCTAAACCCTGAATTCTAAAGACATTGTCACCATTTTTATTGGCTCTGTATCACTAAACTCATAAAATGTACAGTCTAAATGTAATATATTTAAAAAAAATGGTTTTGTGCATGAATTAAACAAAACATTTCAACTCTGGAATTTCAGGGGTATTTTTGTAATCTGTAAAGCATAAAATATGGTAGTGCTTCAGTTCCTCAAATCGACAAAAGAACTTTGAAATAGGTTGTAATAAAAAAAAAAAAAAAAGAAAAGAACTCTGTGGATTCTCTGAAAGGAAAAAAGACGGGCATGTTGTGCTTTAATCATTTGGCTCAGCCTGCAGTGTAAGTCAGCACTGTACTCTTTCCTGATGTGCGAGTTGGCTACTTAGGACTCTGAATAAATGCCAAACTTAAACCCCTACATAAATAACAAAATTTTATTTAGTTACTATCTCGGGAAGAAAGCATATCTTATGAATTCAGCTGTGTCTGAATTTGTTTTAAGAATTGTCCATTTTATGGGGTCCGGGAGATCGCATGGAGGTAAGGCGTTTGCCTTTCATGCAAAAGGTCATCAGTTCAAATCCCGGTGCCCCATATGATCCCCCGTGCCTGCCAGGAGCAATTTCTGAGCATGGAGTCAGGAGTAACCCCTGAGCACTGCCGGGTGTGACCCAAAAACCACAAAAAAAAAAAAAAAAAAAAAAAGAATTGTCAATTTCAAGATATGCATCTGGTCACCTACACATGTAGGAATACCTGAAAAGGTAAACTTTAGAAATAAAGCAGTTTCTGACAGTCAGAAATGCTCTGTGCAATTCAGAATAGTCACTGCTTGGAAACATGTGTTATGACATCCACAGGATACAGAGACTGGAGAACTGCACACTGATGATTGAGATTTCATGGTATGAATTGGATATCTTTTACTTTTGATCTTAGGAAAAGGTGCTATCTTTGTATTGTCGAAGTAACACATTAACCATTTATACTTTTAGCTGTGAATTGTTTTCAATTATGCAAAAATAATAAATGTGTTAGGATTGCAGCATCTTTTCCAAATTCCCAAAATTTGCACACAGAAACAGCATTTTTCTTTACAGATCTCACATTATCACTATGAGAAATAACATTTGTTTTACTCTAAATAACATGAAAAAGGTAGATGAATTTAAAAAACATAAGGAAAACATAAGTATTCATTGTTTTCCATTTATGTGACTATAATTGGTTTCTGCTTCCCCTTTATGAGAGTTTAAATAAAAAATACTTGCAAAGATCATAATTTGTATCATATGGTTGAGTCACTTTTTAGTTTTAAAAGTAATTTTGATGACATTTATTTCTTTATATTTTATTCATTTACTATAGTTTATAAAACTGTTCATGGTAGGGTTTTATGCTTATAATGTTCAACACCAGATTATCATCTTCCCTTGAGTATTATCTCAGGACCCCTCCCCACAAAGACCTACTCTGCTTCCTCAACAAAATAAAGACATTTGTTTGTTTTATACTTTTAGAAAACATTCCATATCTATCTTAGCAGCTTATGTTGACTTCACTATATGATTAAATTTGTAATAGTTGACCAATGTATATTAAGTCACATCCTTTTTATATTTTTAGGAGAACTGATGACCTAAGAACATAATATACTAGTTTCATTTGCTTTTGTTTGTATAGCTTTCTTTAAAATTTCAGTTAAGTAATAGTATAGAGTGATAGTAATACATTTGCCTTGTATGCAGTCAACCTGAGGTCACTCTCCGGCATCCTTTATGGTTTCTTATGGTTGCCCTTAGCCCACCAGGATTAGAATTAATTCTATATGAATTAATGTGAAGAACCAGGATGAAACCCTGAGTTGCTGTAGGTGGTTTCTGTCTTATAGTGCGAGTGCGATTTTGGTGAATCTGCTTCAAGGAGTGTGGGTTGCCTGAACTGGAGTATGGAGAAATATGAAATAAATGAAACCACACAGAGTATGTGGGGTCAACACGTTTCTTGCAGGAGTGCGACAAATTTAATTTTTTGAGCAGGGGAATTTATATGGGTAAAATTACCCAGAGCTAAAGAATAATTATAATCACAAAGCATAGTACAACAGTAACAATACCTAAGCTATGGGTGTGACTGTAAAAATTCTAAGTTACAAGAAAGAAAGTTACACTCAAGGTGACTCTTTGCAAGCTTACTCCAAATGCAAAATAAGGATTAGGAGGAAGTAGGAAATATCTAGAAACTTGATCTTCCTGGGCTGGACTCTATTGTTTTAGAGGTTAAGTAAAGGGAGGAGTCAAATTCCCCAAAATGAGTTTCCCTATTTCTAAAGGAGGGTCAAAAGTCAATAGCCAGGATCTGCATTCTGATTAAGCCCTTGATTAGCAGAAACTGCAGCTGCAAGGACATATTTGAAAAAGAGAGAAAAATTGTCTTTGCTTTTTGGACTGGCTATATCCAGAAAAAGGAGCTCTCAAATAAACTTTGGTGCTGGAATTTCTGAGTCAAATTATTTGATAGAGGCCATTATTTTGCCTGATATATGCAAAGGAGAGATAGTCAAATACTGGCTGAAAATGTAATGCCAGGCATCTCTTTGGAAATTCCTCAACCATCCATGCAGAGGAAAAAGGCATCCACAGCAGGCCTTTTGAAGAACCCCATGGTACTTAAATTAGTTCTACCCACCAGGAAAATCTGAGAATAACATCTGTTGGGCTGAGCCCCCCCTAAAAGCTTAGCTATGCCCTGGCACTGAATATTGCCAGTGTTACCACAAAATAAATATATAATTAACTGATTTAAGAAAAAAGCTAGCTGTCTTTGATTCATTTGTTTTTATTATAGTTCCATTGTGAAAATAGTATACATTTGCCAAGTTCTATTATTAACTGTTGCTATTAACTATTCTTGAAGGTTTAAACTCAATTCTGTCTCCAAAGTTTGCCAGTCTATAACATGAGTGTGATCAAACATGTCCATTTTCTTTGAAAGGTAAATATTACCCAACCACTATTTGCTCAAGATTCCATCATGCCCATATCTAACTCTGATCCCATTTTAAATGCAGTCTCTGGAAGAGAAGCTGTTATTTTCCACATGGGAGAACCTACTACTTTGAGAAAACAGCCTTCTCTGTGAGTTCTCAAAAAAAAAAAAAACAAAATTATTGAAATGTTCAGGCATAGAATAATTAGTATCCACACAATTATCTGAGGCTCTTTCTCGATACCTTTCTCCAGAGCAATTTTGGCATTTACTTTTCTTTGAGGTGGCACATTATTTTCACCTACATAGCTTCACACTAGCTGCAACACATTAATATTTTTTCAAGACCTTTGACATGTAATTAAATGCTGCTGAAAGAATATGCCCATATAGAGAAAAGTTCCTTAGTTCAAGTTCATGTCTCTCGCCCCTAGATCCATCATTTCAGAATCCCCTCCACTTAATACCCAGAATGATTTTTACACTAATGGAACATCCACTGCTGTACTTATTGTGTGATGTATTTACTATTTCTTTCCCCCCGAAAAGCACAGCATTTCCTGAGAAATGGCAGTACTTTACTATAATTATTGGTTTAGTGACCAACAGAAAGGTATATACCCTAAGTGTGCAGATGTTGTCTTGCAAGGAAGAAGAAAACTCTGTGACAAAAAAAC
>PVKC010001889.1:0-46976 GCA_004027635.1 Crocidura indochinensis
ATAATACTTTATTTCTTTCAAAAATAGTTCTTATCCAAAGTGATGGATTCCTACTATCATTGTTATTATGGATATTCTCTACTCTAACTGCATTGTTCCGATACTTGTGGCTAACTTCCTGCCAGGAACTGTTCTCCATGACCCTCATCTTTATTGTCTCTGAAGATTATTGTTATACTATCATTTTATGTCCTCAAGATGAGTTAAATCACTGTATATCTATCCCCTCACTCTGATTTATTTCACCTACTTAATACTTTGAATATCCATTCATGCATAAGCATATTTCATGACTTCATTTTTATGAAAAGTCCCAAACATTTGCACATCCATCATATAAATTTACCACAGTTTCTTTATTCATTCATCTGTTCATGGGCATTTGACTTGTTTCCAGATTCTGGCTATTACTAATAGTATGAAATGAACATACAAATGCACACAAAAACCCAAAAGAGCTATTGTAAGACAAGATCACTTCTTTTTTTTGTTTTGTTTTGCTTTGCTTTTTGGGTCACACCCGGCAGTGGTCAGGGGTTACTCCTAACTCCATGCTCAGAAATTGCTCCTGGCAGGCACGGGAACCATATGGGGCACCGGGATTCGAACCGATGACCTTTTGCATGAAAGGCAAACGCCTTACCTCCATGCTATCTCTGGGGCCCCGACAAGATCATTTATTTAAAAAAAATCTATACAAAGATGTCACAAAACTGAGTTGCAATAATCTTTCTCAATGTAAATGAACTAAATGTAACTAATAGACACAAATTGGCACTATGTAATAAAAAAATTGAATTAACTTTCTGCTTCATGGAAGAAACACACTTCAACAGTCAAAGCAAGCAAACTCTAGGCAACATTTGGAAGAAAAGTATTAAAGAAAACAACCCACACAATAAAAGCCACAGTGGTCATACTAATATCAGACATCATTGACTTCAGACTTAATAAAATTATAGGATGTAATGAAAGGTCATATCTTAATGATCAAGGAACATGTACACCACAAACTCCTCACACTGCTAAACATATGTGCATTGAATAAAGGACCAGAAAAATCCTTAAAATAATTGATAATAAACCTGAAGGAAGACATTGGTAGTAACATACGTAGTACTATAAGAGTTCAACACCATCTGTCACCTCAAGAGGATCAACTAGATTAAATTAAATTAAAATTTAATTAAATTAAAATTAAATAAAATTAAAATTAGATTAAAATTTAGTAAAGAGAACATTGCTTTAAAGGAAAAAAGCAAGACAAAGGGTAACTATGTATGTATGTATATATATATATATATATATATACACATATATATGTGCTTGTGCAATATCCTTAATTACACTGAAAAATTCTCCAAAATAAACCATATGCTAGCATACAAATTTTACGTCAAAAAATTCAAAAGGATAAAAATCATACTAATTATATTCTCAGACCATGCTACAATGAAAATGGAAATTAACCACAAGAAGATAAACAATGAAAACATATGAAATATAAATAGCTCATTACTGAACAAACAGTTGGTGAGAGAGAAACAGTATTTCAGAAAACATATGAGCAATAAATGAGAATGAGGATATGGGCTACTAGAACCTGCAGGACACAGCAAAATACAATGTTAAGAGGAAAACTCATAGTTTTTCAAGCATGCATAAGGAAGAAAAGGCCTTATATATAACTTGACTGAGTGCACAACTTAAGAAACTGGAAAATGATCAAGAAAAGAAATGCAAATAAATTAGGAGGAAGTAAATAATAAAATTAAGCACAGAAATAGATTAACTTGATTCCCCCAAAACTGATCAAAGAATCAATGAAATCAAGAGCTGATTTTATATAATCAATACAATGATAAACTTGAAAAACACAGAAAGAAAATTTTAACAAACTGAATCAGAGGTGAAAGGGGGCATTATACAGACACCACAGAAATGAAAAAAATCATCAGAGATTACTTTGGAAGCAAGAGAAACCAGCAAAAAAATAGAACAATATTTTGACTATTAGCTTTCAAAAACTAAAGCAAGATGACTTTGAATATCTATATACATCAGTCACTCCTGTGAGAATTTAAATGGTACTTGAAAGTCTTCCCAAAAATTGAAACTTAGGCCCAGATGGATTCACCAGTGAATTCTTTCAAACCTTTAATAATAGCCTACTACTATTCCAATTCAGGTTCTGCCATAAAATTAAACTAACAAAAATACCCCCAAGTAGTTTCTTTGATGCTGATATTACCCATGTACTAAAAGTGTTGAGAGATACCAAATAACAACAACAACAACAACAAAAGGGAATTACAGGCTAACTTCCTTGGTAAATAGAGATGTAAAGATAATTAACAAAATACTATTTAAATAGATTTCAACAATGTATAAAAAGATCATATCCCATTAGCAAGGAGGAGTTATAATGGGATTATTAAGATGGTTCAATATATGCAAGTCGATCAACATAGCACACCATATGCAAAGGAACAAAATTATATCGATAACTGCAAGTAATGCAGTTGATAATTTATGAACCTATTCATGATTTAAAGAAACCTCTCAATAAAATGAGAACTGTGGAGCCAGAGCAGTGGCACAGCAGTAGGGCATTTGCCTTGCAAGAGACTGACCTAGGACAGACTGCCGTTCAATCACCGGACATCCCATATGGTCCCCCAAGCCAGGAGCAATTTCTTTTTTTGTTGTTTGTTTAAATTTGTATTCTATGAGAACAAAAGGTTAGTTTTTTTACTTCATTTTTTCCCTTTTTTTCTTTTTTTCTTTTTAATTATAAGAACAATGATGCAAAGAAAGAGGACAAGGTAAAGTTATAGTGGAAGAAAAATCACCCATAAACAGAGTTCTCAGAATAAATCCCCTTGCTTACACCTAAATTTTGAACTTACAGTCAAAGAACATTAAGAAAAATAAAACAGAACCCATGTGCAATTACTTTGTCCACAAGTCCCCAGATAGTAGTACATTATAACATTTCTTAGCAGTACACAAAGCAATCTAAAGCCATGAAATTTATGTGACTCCTTAAACATTGAAAGCATAATTTTTTTTTTACATTTTCATACACATGCATATTAGTTTAAGTTAACATCAAAAGTTTAAGTGTTTTTTTAAGGTTTAGAATCAAAGGAGCACAATAAAAATCACGTTTTTACTTCTAAGTGTTAAGGGAAGTTTCTTTCGAGTAGGTCGATGTCAGAGCAGCGGTAGGGTTTTGCCTGGTAGAGGATTGCTTCCACGTGATGTTACAGACAACCTTGGATGTTTCCTAGATGGCTTCCCTAGATCAAAAGTGAATGCAGAATGCCCATTCTTCTGAGGCATGTGCCAGGTCATTAAGTCAATGTTCAGGGCATAAGGTCCTATTGTACTACAAGATTTGTGTGTTCCCGTCTCTATTAGATAAGAACTTATTTTTATGTATAGTATTTTCCTGTTTTAATGTACCTATGTAAACAAGAAATAAAGCCATGTGGCATTATCAGTGATATGGATGCATAAGAACATGTCCAACAATACCCATGACTTGGTTCAAACATAAGCATTAAACTGAGGGACTCTTTCACCAAATTCCCTATTGAACAATTCACAAAGAGAATAAAAGGTAAAAAAAATGGAGAAAGTCGTCACTGTATAAGAAAATATTTAGCAAGAGCTATAGCTGTCAAAGAAAACACACATAAAATGTTGAAAAGACAAACGTATCCATTTTATGCCTTTTGAAATAGTTGGGGTGGTGTTAACTCCAGTGCACCACTTTGGTCTGTGACTGAGGACTCTGCAGTACTGAAGGTAAAAAGGGTAAATGTGGAGTAATGAAGGTAGGGAGTGAGAGAGTTATAGAGAAAAATGTGCTTTTATAGGGGTGTGCGAAAGGGCAGAGTACAAAATGGACATTCTGCATACACAAAAACATAATTTAAGGATAGAGAATACTATTAATGTATATTGTGTACATGGATGCACTAGCCCCCGTGTGGTTTTAAACATGTAGACTGGTAAGAAATTACCAGTGACTGCTTTAGTGCACCCAAGCAGCATTCATCACCCATAAGTTAAGCCTAGATTAACCTTCAAGTTCCTCCAAGGGACCCATCTCACTGGCTTGCCCAGGCTTGTGGCCTAGGGGAAGTCCTGGAGATCTGGAGCAAGGTGGTAGAGGGGTGCTGGGGTCATCCAAGTCCCGCACCACCACTAGGCCTGGTTAAGAAGGCATTTGGCATGACGGAGGCCTGCCGAACCCCGTGCTGGCAGAGGGTCCCAGAAGGAAAGAGGTCCTTCAAGAGTTGGGAGACCAGAAGTTCAAAAGCCCCACGCAACCCTCCCTAAGGAGTCGGGTGTGGAATGAGGGAAAGCCTAGGGCAGTGGTCGGCAACATTTTTTTTTCAACTGAGCCAAATCTCACCAAAACCACCATTGAAATTTATTTTGAGAGCCACATTTTTTTGTTTTATTTGTTTTTGTTGTTGTTGTTGTTGTTGTTGTTTTGGCAGCACTCAGGGTTACTCCTGGCTCTATGCTCAGAAATTGCTCCTGGGACCATATGGGATACTGGGATTCGAACCACCGGCCTTCTGCATGAGAGGCAAATGCCTAATCTCCATGCTATCTCTGTGGCCCCAAGATCCACATTTTTAAAACCAAAAATACATAGGATGGTACACTGTCTTTAGTTTCAATATTTTTTATTGAAAATATTCTGCATTCAAGTATCCACATACGTCAGGAGGAAATAACCCAACTAATAAAACAAAGATTTTAGAAATATATTATTTATTGATAACATTAAATTCCATAAAATTTGCCTTACAATGTAGAGAAAATTACATCCTGACAACGACTGACAAAGTCACAAACACTAATGTGAACATTAGCCTTCCATTTCTTTGGATAGTTTGAGTAAGTCAGGTTTGTATGCTGTTGTTTTTAATTTTAGGCACGATTCCAGGTTCTCATCAATGAGGCAGTTTCTCAATTTACTCTTGATAAGATTCATGCTTGAAAATGATTGTTTGCATAAATATGTAGACCTGAACAAGGAAAGAACAGCAAACACTAGCTTTTTTAGTTGACTATATGAGTCAGGAATACTATTCCAGGTGTAAAATATCAACATATCTTTCTTCTTCAGGTCTTCCAAAGCAGACCACTTGTTCACATTTGTGTTTCTCCACTCTTTCTAAATTAGCACAAAGACGTTCAGATTTCGAGCTCCACAGTTCTTTGTTTTTTAAATCCAGAAATTGCATTTCAAAGTTGCCAATGTCAATATTAATGGGAGAAAAATTTAATTCATTACAATCGCATCCAGAGGGTTTTTTCTTTTTCAACAAAGGTCAATGTCGCTTTGCTGTTTCTGAACTCCTGAAACCTCTTGAGAAAAGCTTCCCTCATATTTAAAAGTGCTGTTTTAAAATAGGTAATGCAATATCAAAATTATTTTCTTGGCGATGTTGCAACAGGCTTGGAAGGTGAATCAAAGTTTCTCTGTCAAAATATTGAGCAAAAACAGATAATTTGTTTTCAAACAAAAAAGCTTCTTCTAACATTGAAAATATTGTGTTCCCTTTCCACTGTAGTTTATGATTAAGCTGATTTAGATGTGTGAAGTGGCATCCATCATGAAATACAATTTTTGAATCCAATGATTATAATTCTGGATAGTAAACACCCTTCTCGAGGAAAAATGCTTTGATTTTTGATAATAAGTAAGCAAAGCATTTCAAAACATTTCCTCTTGAAAAGCAAAATGTGCTGAAAATTTGAAACGCTAAAATATGGAGATGAAACTGGTAAAAGAGAAAAACCTTTTAACAATCTTTAAAAGCAAGGACAGTGTTCCAGAGAAAAATAGTGATTTCACTGAAAGGAAAAAAAATTATTGACACTTTTAGTGTGTACTCCAAGAAACCAAACTGAAATACACACTAAAACAAAAACAGCACTTTATTAAAGGCATCTGATATATCATAAAGGAATTATGATAGAGTGCCTGAAACATTTTAAAAATAATTTTTTATTTAAGCATATTTGTTACAAAATTATTCATACTTGAGTTTCAATCATAGAATGTACACCACCCTTTACAGTGCACTTTCCCCACCAACATTGTCCCTTGTTTCCTGCTTCTTCACCCTTCTCTGCCTATGTCAGGGGTAGGCATTTTGATTTTTACTCTCTATCTCTCTTCTTCTTTATGACACTGAGTTTTGCAAAATTTCCTTTATGACACCATGGTTTGCAGTATTGTTAATTAAAGGGTACCATACATGTCACTTATCCATTTTCAGCATCCAGCTCTTGTCCAGAGTGATATGTTCCAACTATCAATGGAATAATGTACCTTTCTTTATTCTAACTAAAGTCACCACTTTATATGGCAAGCTTCCTATCATGTACTAGTCCTCCTGTCCCTCATCCTTATTTTCTCTAGATAATATTAACATATTGCCATTTATTATTCTCATATGCCACAAATGATTATTCTGTGTCTACATGTCTCCTTCTGACTCATTTCACTCAGAATAATAATCTGATGTGTTGATGTATGTACAGATGATGCACTGTGCATGGCTCAGTGTTTTTGTGTAGTCACAGGAAACAGAAGTTGCACACCTGTACATTGTATCCACTCATTGTATGATAGACTGGATTCAAAAAAAACTCCCTGCTGAACTAAACTCTATGACAGATGACACAGTAAAGATAATTTGTGAAATTCACAATTGTGATCAAATTTAGGCTATTTACCACCCTGGGTGAGAGTATGGATGCCCACTACTCGCATTTTCTCCATGAAGAAGTGAAGTGGCTGTTCAGGGGAAGGATGCTCTCTCGCCTTGTTGTCAAGAGAGAAGAAATAGTGCAATTCCTGTGAGAGCAGAACTCTGACTAAATATAGCCCCAGTTGTACAAGGAATGGGTAGTTAAGCTTGTATATTTGGCAGACATTGTTCATTTTCTCTATAAATTTAATATATCTCTGCAGGGGAGTTTCACAAGTAGTTTTTACAGTGAGACATAAGATGGATGTGTTCAAAAAAGAATCTGATTCTGGGATAGCTGTGTCTGAGAAGGAGATATTGAATTGTGTCCACTCTTGCAAAAACTTTCTGATTGGCAATTATATTATGCAGAAATTCATAATCAATATGAAAAACAGCATTTAACAGCATTAGCTCTCAACTTTAATCATGAATACTCTGAACATGAGAATGCACTGAAAAGAAAAATAAAAGACAGTATTGCAATAATGCCCAGAAACAATAGTTATGAGGGCTGAAAGGACTGGCCCCTTAATGAAGCTTAACACTAAGAGTGGTGAGTGTAGCTAGAGAAATAACTACAGTCACAATTATCATGACAATGAGAGAAATAGAATGTCTGTCTCAAATACAGGCAGAGGGTAGGGCAGGAGGAGATGGGGGCATTGGTGGTGGAAATTTTGCAATGGTAAAGAGAGTGTTCTTTTTAAAAACTGAAACCCAACTAAAACTATGTTTGTAATCATGGTGCTTAAATAAATATATGATTAAAGAATAAAGAAAATAGTGCCCAAACCCACCAAGTTCCAAGATATCAACTTGACAGGTGAGAGATTTATAACATGAAAACTTCAAAACACTTAGGAAAAAATAAGATGACCTAAAATAATGGAAAAACATCCCATACCCAAGGAAAGAACAAATCAAGGTTATCTAAATGAACATTATACCTAAATTACTATATTGATTCAATGTAATCCCTATCCAAATTCAGACAACATTTTTTGAGACTTAAAACTGTAAATTATAAAGTTTGTGTGGATCAGAAAACCACAGCTAATTAAAATCATACTAAAAAACAAAAAACTGGGAGGCATCTCTTTGGCTTAATTGAAGCTGTACTACAAAGACAAAGTAGTCAAAAGACCCTGGTATTGAACAAAGGATAGAGTTTCAGAGCAATGGGTTAGAATAAAATATCCAGTAACAACACCCCCATAAACATATGGCTCATTAATTTGTGACAAAGAAACCGAGAACATGAAATGGAATAATGATAGCCTCTTTAACAAATGGTTTTGGGATAATTGTGTAATTACATTTAAGAAATTAACATTGAATCACTGTCTCGAATATTACACACAAGTCAACTCAAAATGAATTAAAGAACTTGAGATCATATCTGAATCCATAAAGTGTATTGCTAAAAACTTAGGTAGAACACTCTAAGAGGAGTCTTCAATGATATGATGCCAATGGAAGGGCTATTGAATCAAAGTGAAATAAATGGGATTACATCAAAATGTAAATTTCTGTATGACAAAAGAATAAAGGTAAGAATTAAAAGACATCTAGGTCTATTTTTTTTCTACAACTAGGTGGGAGAAAATAATTGCACTCAACATACCAGATAAAGTGTTGATATCTCACATACACAAAGTACTTACAAAGGGTAAACCCCATAAAACCTAAAATACCCATTAAACGTTGAGAGGGGAAATGAATATAAAGTTCTCTGAGAAAGACCCACAGATGGCCAAAAGGCACAAGAAAAATATGCTCTTCATCAACAAAGGAGACCTTTTACACTAATAGTCCATGGGGCAGAGGGGGAGGTTTGGGATGCATGCTGGAAACAAAGTGAAGGGGCCACAACATTGAGGGTGTGAATAGCTCTAGTTAATTGTCACTATGTACCTTAAATATTACTATGAAAGACTTGTAATTCACCAAGATCACAATAAAAATTATTAAAAAAAAAAAAGCAATAAGAAAGGTTCTAGGGCACTTTTCTTGCATGCGGTTAATCTGAGTTCAATCCCTAGCACCACACATGGTCCCTGAACCTTGCCAGAAGTGATCCTTGAGCACAGAGTCAAGAATAAATCCTGGGGCCTTGGAGATAGCATGGAGGTAAGGCGTTTGCCTTTCATGCAAAAGGTCATCAGTTCGAATCCCGGTGCCCATATGGTCCCCCGTGCCTGCCAGGAGCAATTTCTGAGCATGGAGCCAGGAGTAACCCCTGAGCTCTACCGGGTGTGACCCAAAAACCAAAAAAAAAAAAAAAAAAAGAATAAATCCTGAGTAAGTCTAAAGAATAGGTCTAAAAAATAAAGAAAAAGAAATTATATTGTCAATAGTTTTGCATGCTTATGCCTGTATTAGTTTATATTTAACTCAGTAATATAAAATGGTAGTGATGAAATTCTTATTTAGGTCTATCAATGATGATATGATTTGTTTGTCAACATAATTCATGTGTCACTCTTTCTTCCATGATTTCTGCAAATATATACATAGGTTAAAGATGGAAGATTCTTCATATCTTGTAATACTTAATAAATGTATAGTCCCAACTTTCAAAAAACAAGCTAATAAAAATAACATCATCCAGCTGTGTTGTAGATCTGTAATTATTTTGGAGGGGCATATCCAGACTATTTTTGGCTACATGCTATGGTTCACTCCTGTGTTCATGAGAGTAGTTAATAAAAAAGATATAACTTGAGCCTCCAGCAAGCAATATATGTACTTCATTTGTGAGCTACAGTGTAGAATAGTCAAGGTTTATCAAATGCATTAGAATTAAGAACAATTGTTGATATTAAGGGTTAAGGTATATGAAGGACAAAATTAAGATAGGATAGTTTATGGAACCTTTCAACCAAGAATCTTGGCATCTGAAAGAGGCCTTGCTGTAGCGATGTTTTAACTGCTTTATTTTTCTATTCCAGGAGATCCTCCCTTTGTGAATAAAGTTATTTACTCTTGCAAGCCAAAAATACCTATCTGGAAAGATTAATATAATTATAAATTTGACTAGTGAAAGTTTTTCTCTTTTTGATGATCATTAATTTTAGGCAATAAATATTGTATATGGAAGATAGTCAAGGGTCTCTGTCTAACAAGCTGTGAGGTCTCTAACCTCATGCTATTTCTCTTATTTCTGTTTCTTACTTAGTCCTTACAGTATCCCTGCTTCAGACCTGTTCACTCAGGACCTAGGGCTGCTCATTTAACAAATAACTATTTCTAAAAAAAGAAAATGATTGGAAATAAAATGCAATGAACTAACAACTGTTTCTTCATTTGACAGTTGCTCTTATGGGTATATTTATTTGTCAAAAGTGGCCAAAATATATAAATATGATTATAGTCTTTTCTTGATATTAAAGTTTATTAAATATCTTAATATTTGTATGCTGCACTGACTTAGATAATTTCTGTAATAGGATGACTTTGCAATTAAATGTAGAATGGTAAGTGATATTAAGTGTAATTTTGTATAGAATCAAACTTTTACAAAGTTTTGATTTGAACACATAGAAGCAGGTGTGAATATATATACTTGTTTGTCTTGCCAATTTTCCTTATTTTAAAATTTTTTATTGAGACCAATGTGAATTACAAGTCTTTCCCATTTATATTTAAGGTACATAGTGACAGTGAATTGGGCTTTTCCCATCATCAGTGTTGACTTCCCTCCTTCCCGTTCCCAACATGCATCCCATACCTTCACCTTTAGTTCCCTGGACTGCTAGTGTAACAGGTCCTTTTCATATATAGCTTATTATAGTTTGTGTCTTCTGATTCTACTGTTAGTGACTTTGGGTTGGATCTTTAGGTATGATTATTTTTTTTACCTGCACTCAATGTTCATGGGACTGCTTGCCCCTAGAACCTACCGTCAGCTTTAATTTTTCTTAATTTATGAGGCAGAAAAAGATAATTCCATGGTTCCATGGTTCTGATGAAAAAAATAAGTGGGGTAGACCCCTGTCAAGAAGCTATGAATATAAATTTAAAAGAATGAAGAAAGAAAAGAAAAAACAAAACAGAACAAAGCAAGCCAAGAAGAAAGAATGAAAGAAAGAGAAAGAAAAAGAAGAAAGAAAGAGAAAGGAAAGAAAGAACGAAGGAAGGAAAGAGAATGAAAGAAAGAAAGAAGGAAGGAAGGAAGAAGGAAGAAAGAAACAAAAAAGGAAAGAAATAAAGAAAGAAAAGAAAGAAAGAGAGGTAAAAGAAAGAAAGAGAGAAATGAAGAAAGCAAAAGAAAGAAGGAAGGATGAAAGAAAGAAACAAAAAAAGAAAGAAAGAAAGGAAAGAAAGAGAAATAAAGAAGAAAGCAAAAGAAACAAGGAAGGATGAAAGAAACAAAAAAGGAAAGAAAGAAAGAAAGAAGAAAGAAAGAAAGAAAGAAAGAAAGAAAGAAAGAAAGAAAGAAAGAAAGAAGGAAAGAAAGAAAGAAAGAAAGAAAGAAGAAAGAAAGTAAGGAAGGAAGGAAGGAAAGAAAGGAAGGAAGGAAGGAAAGAAAGGAAGGAAGGAAGGAAGGAAGGAAGGAAGGAAGGAAGGAAGGAAGGAAAGAAGGAAGGAAGTAAAAAGACAAGAAATCGGGCCTGAAGTGGCATGATTTTTAGTTTGCATAGGCACAGTAAGTATTTAATTTTCCTTAATTTTTTCTTTTTGAGCCACACCCTGTGTCGCTCAGGAGTTACTCCTAGCTATGCACAGAAATTGCTCCTTACTTGGGGAACCATATGGGATGCCGAGAATCAAACCAAAGTTCATCCTATATCGGCCATGTGCAAGGCAAAAGCCCTACCGCTGTGTTGTTGCTCTGACCAAATTTTCCTTATATTTTTTAAAGTGTTTATATAATTTGTCTTCATATATTCTAAACTTGATAAAAATCTTTAATTTTTTTATGCAAGTCTTTGGATTTTTGAACTTTAAACTCAGAATATACTACAATCTAATTTAATCATTAAATACAAATTCCTGGTTTGTTAGTGCTTGAGGTATGGTAACATATCCTGAAGTGATGTGAAACAGTATGCCTTAAATATAAAGTTATTTAATTTTTTTTTTTGGTTTTTGGGCCACACCCAATGACGCTCAAGGGTTACTCCTGGATATGAGCCCAGAAATCGCTCCTGGCTTAGAGGACCCTAGGGGACACCGGGATTGAACTGAGTTCCTTCCTCAATCAGCTGTGTGCAAAGCAAAACCCCCTACAGCTGTGCTATCCCTCTGGTCCTTAAAACATAAAGTCTAATTAAACAATGGAACCACAATAAAATATTTCTAAGTTAAAATATACATAAAATAAAATTTAGCAATTACATAGACACTACATGAAAATATATTAATTACTATTTATTTAATTTTTAGGTATTTCAACTGACAGTACTAGGAACTATGCTGTGTGAAGGATGGAATTAAGGCTTGCATCATGAAAAGCTTGTGCTCTACAACTTGAGCCGTTTCTCCAAAACCCAGATTTTCATCTTTAAAGATTTAATGGACTGTGGTAGTTGTTGGTAGTGGTACCAAAAATGTGTTGTTTCTTTGATGGTAACTATAGTGTGGTGACATATAGTTTGAATAAGAATGAATTTGTATTCAATTCACTAAATTCAGCACCTAAAATTGTACCTAAGATATATTAGTTGTATAAAGCCAATGTTACTTCTATAATTAATATATAAATTAATGGTTTATGTTTATTAGTATACAGTTATTTTCAAGATTAGTCATGTTTTTAGACTTTAATTTATAGATAAATCTTTTTTTAACATTCAATTTTTATATTTTTAGCTTCTGTGCATACCAGTCTCCAGAGAAATGTTTCCTTTTTAAAAACATTTTCTAAGAAATTAATACTCTTGAGAGAGTGGTAAAATTATAAAATAGAATGCAATCTTTTTTGTCTTAGAAATGCAGACCAAACAATATGGCTACTCATATTTTGAGGACCAAAATATCTCAAAATGAAGAACAAGTATTAACTTTTATTTATATCTATTTAAACTTCTAAAATGTATTCGTTTTGTCTATAATATAGAAACATATGATATCTAGCTAAATAAAATAAATTAGAAAAAAATGGTCTCCTTTTAAAATAAAAAATAAAACTAGGTAAGTTTATTACAGAAATAAAATTACTCAGACTGTGCTGATTTAGTATGGCATTATATAAACCTGTTCTTTAAAAATGTTAGTTTTTTAAAATTGATATTAAAAAAGCAATTATACTTATTAATAAACTTGTGATCTTCTTTAAACAAAACTGAATAGACATTTCAAAATATAAGCAGAATTTCAGAAATGTTCTTTTTGAAATTAGTGTGCTCTTTCTTCTTGGTAATTCTGTGCATTTGCCAATGATGTTTTTATCTGAGTTGTTATGAATACTTTGAGTTATATCATTCGAACTATGTATATTTCCTAAACTAGAGAACTATTTTAGTTTATTAATGTTACATTAAATTTAAGATAATATAAATATCCAATCTTTATTTATTGAAGTAATGTATCTCTCATTCTGTAAATCACTGAAGCAATTGTAGAATCCCTTGGGATTTTAAACAAAGTTGGAAACAATAGCTATTTTAGTCTCTTGAAAATGGTTTACTGTGGAAGTAAAAAGAAAAACAATGTATTTAATTTGTTTGCAATTGTTGTAATTTACTTTTAAAAATAATAAATACCTTAATTTTTATTCTAGAGAATATCCAAATAAAATGCATTTCCCTTTACGTACTTTTTGTTTTTCTCTTCATACATAGAGAAAAGAAACTGACAAAGATGAGTAAAAGGGAAGTAAATACAAACTTTCAGAAAAGAAGAAAAATATGAGTGAAATCTTATGATTTAAGTTCTAAAGGTTTCAGAATTTTGGTAAAGCTATTGTTTATATATTATACTTTTGAGATATGAATGATGATATGATATTTGTTGTAAACTTAAAAAGTTAATACTAGAGTTTTCTTACAAAATCCAAAATCTATTATGAAGGGTCATAAACCCAGAAGAAGCAATATTTACCAAAGATGCATTTATTCCCATCAAAGTTAAACAAACCATTAACTTACCTAAAGCAAAATTTTGTTCTAAAGATTTATTAATGTTGAATAGCTTTAAGATCATTTGACAAGAGAACAGTTTAGCTATTTGATTTTCATTCCTTAAAATCATACTAAGTAGATTATCTCTTATAGAATAAGAGATAATTTCTTAATGTTGTCTGCAATGTATAGAAATATGATTTCCAATGCAATAAAACTAGCAAAAGAAAATAAATTACAAAGCAAAACAGATCAGGGTGGATAAATATCATGGAAATTACTGAGCTTGACTAAGAGAAACAGTATAAGTGATGGGGTGGTATTATATCTTTGTGATTGAAATTCTTATGTATATATATATATAAGCATGATTCTAATTACCTGATATTCTATAATTTTATAAACAAATAATAAATTAAAAATAAATAAAAATATATTTATACATATAAATAAGCATACAGTAATATTAAATATATATAAAATATAAAGTAATTCATGATCTTATAATGAATTATCCTTGAATACAAATGGCAATAATGGGCCACAAAAGAATATAAAAGGATGAAATAGGGAATGGAGGTGTTGCTCGTGTTGTTCTTTAACTACTTCCAAGGTGGCCCTAGTGGTTCATAACATAGACTAACAAGTACAGCATAAACAAATCAACACAAAAGCATTAGAAATGCTTAGCACTATTGCGCAAAGCAGCTTGGGAGACTTTTCTAAAATTAATTTAAAATATGCTTTATTTATTTGTGCTTTCATATGCCACAATATATTTGACATTTTTTTTTTAGAAATAACTGCATTTAAAAGACGATAAAAGAAAAAAGTGGGATTCCATTTTATTCATGAAAATGAGTAAAATTGGTATAAATGTTAAGGATGTTACTGGTTTTTGCCAAAAGAAATTGATACTTTCTTGAAATAGGTAGTCCCTGTGCCTTAGGAGGATTTTAAGATGTAGATGTGTTGCATAGCCTTTTTCTTTTTGATTCTTATGTATTTCTAATATTATTCTTTTAAATAGAAGCCAACTATGAGAAACCACACAACCGTGACCACATTCATTCTTCTTGGACTGACAAATGATCCACAGTTACAGGTGGTAGTTTTTGTTCTTCTTTTCTTTACATACATGTTAAGTGCTGCTGGAAACTTAACTATCATCACACTCACCCTTCTGGATTCACACCTAAAGACACCAATGTATTTCTTTCTTCGAAATTTCTCATTTTTAGAAATCACATTTACAACTGTCTGCATCCCCAAATTTCTTGTCAGCATAGCAACTGGTGATAGAACAATTTCTTATAACAATTGTGTAGCCCAGTTGTTTTTTACTATTCTCTTGGGTGCAACCGAATTTTTTCTTTTAGCTGCCATGTCCTATGACCGTTATGTGGCCATCTGTAAGCCCCTTCATTACATGACCATCATGAATGATAGAATCTGCAACATGTTAATATTTGCTTCTTGGTTATCTGGTTTCTTAATAATTTTTCCACCACTCACTTTAGGTCTCAAGCTTGATTTCTGTGCAGCCAATGAGGTTGATCATTTTTTCTGTGATGCTTCCCCTATGTTACAGCTCTCTTGCACAGACACGACAACAATAGAACTAATGGCACTTTTATCAGCTATTCTGACACTACTGGTTACACTGGTGTTAGTGGTACTCTCCTACACAAAGATCATTAAAACCATTCTAAAGATTCCTTCGTCTCAACAGAGGAAGAAAGCCTTTTCTACGTGTTCTTCTCACATGGTGGTTGTGTCTATTTCTTATGGCAGCTGCATCTTCATGTATGTAAAACCCTCTGCCAAGGAAAGAGTGTCTTTAAATAAAGGGATAGCTCTGCTTAGTACTTCTGTGGCTCCTATGCTGAATCCCTTCATTTATACACTGAGAAATAAACAAGTGAAAGATGCTTTTAAGAACATGATAAAAAAGATGGATATTTTGTAAATGAATTGAACTTCATAAATCACAATATTTACTCAAGTAAAATGAAAAAATGGTAGATAGGCAATTTTTCTACTAGAATAGTATTTTTTTACGTATTTCTCTGACCTGTGTAATCTCCAACATCAAAAGATTACTATACTTCTTTTCATATAGTCTTTATGTTCAAGTGATATTGCCTTTCTTTCATTGAATAGTTTTTTAAATATTTTCATAAAAATGTAAAGTTTTACTTATTAGAGCTATATTTACTTTCTGTATTATGGAAATCAGATATACAATTTGTCATATATTTTATGTAAGGTTTAGATCTAGATTTGATTCAGCTTGTTATTGGTATAGTTAGAATTTGAAATTTGCTTTTATTTGGTATCCAATAAAACCTTAAGTGAAATAAAATATAATATGATATATTTTTTATTTTAATTATATTTTTATATTTTGCTTTTGTATCACATCCATTGGTACTCAGTTGTTACTTCTAATCTGTGCTCAGAGATCACTCCTGGTTGAGGTTTGAGGATACATATGGGTTGCTGGAGATTGAACCAAGGTCAGCCACTTGCAAGGTCAACACACTATTTGCTGCATCACCACTCTTGCCCTATTGAAATTTTTTAATTTTAATGAGATTGAACATAAGCTTCAGTCTATCATTTCAGTTGTGTATCTAGTTACATCAGTAACTATACTACACATAATTTATCACTAAGATTCTTATTTTATATTTACTATATTATCAATGCCTTTCCTCCCAATAATTCTAGTTTTCCTTTACCTTTTTATTTTCTGATAACCATTAATTTTAAATTTGGGGTCCGGGCCATAGCACAAGCAGTAAGGTGGTTGCCTTGCACGTGGTCAACACAGGATGGACCCCGGTTCAGTTCCTGGCATCCCATATGATCCCCGGAGCTTGCAACGAAAGATTTCTGAGCACAAAGCCAGAAATAAACCCTGGACATCTCCAGGTGTGGAACAGAAACCACAACAACATTTTTTTAGATTTGGAATGGAGATACTAGATCAGATATGGTGTTTACCTTGTATGTGTATACTCCACCTGAGTTCAGGACCTGCCAGTAGCCTGTGTGTGATCCCTGATCACAGAATCTGGAGTAAGCCCTAATTACTGCCAGATGTATTTCTCCCATAGATTTGCATTTATTTGTTTTAGATTTTCATTTACTTTTTTCTATTACTTTATATGTGACTTACCATTTATTTCTTTCTTTTCTTATTTGGGGTGGGGGGAATTTTGAAACCATGGATTACTTCTAGCTCTACAAACAGAAATTACTTCTGGCAGTCTCTGGTGAACCATATAAGATGCTGAATGTCAGAGCCAGGTTTGCCACATACAAGACAAAAGCTCTACTTTCTGTGTTATTGCTCTGGATTTAAATGTTGTATCATAATTTCACATTTCATCACAATATGGTTTTACATAAGCTTAGAGTTATGGAATATTTTTTAGAAAATATTGAAAAATCCCAGAATGATGAACACTTTACTGCTCTTATACATACATATAGGTCAACTTTTGGCTATCATTTATCAATTTCCTTATAATTGCCAAGTTTTGAAGTAAATAATATTCTATCTTCAAAACTGTATGTATCATTAGGTTCAATTATGAGTTCATACCCAAGATGTTATAACACTTAAAACTGATTAAGGAACCATTTGTGGATGACAAAATACAGTTCTTTAACATTCAAGTACCTTTTATCCTAATTGTTAAAATAATTGTCATTCATGAGACAAATTAATATCTTTATGGAGCATTTTATTAAGTTTAAGGAATAGATGGCATAATAAAATCAAGGCCATATGAGATATTCTGATGTCTTATTTTTAATTAAGAAGTTTGAACACTAATTATAATATATAATGATCATTTTCAATAAAATATTTACATTTTTTTACTTAAATTTGATTATATATCAGTGTGACCACATAATTCCAACCTAGACACTCACTGTGTTGATTATTATAAAAACTTTGTAGGAAAATTTGATGCTAGAGATTGTAAATCTTCCAATATCATTCTTCTTTTTCAGAAGTGATTAGTTTTTAGGCATCTTATGTGGTTCCTTGCCTAATATTATCAACCTTTGCTTTATTTAATTAAAAACTGTCATTGGTATTTAGATGAGAATTATATTGAATATTTTAATTCTTAGTATATATGGCCATTTTAACAACTTAGATTGTTAAAATCTAAGAACATAAAGCAAATTTACATTTAAGTTTTACTGTACTTAAAATAAACAATGCACTTTTAATTAAATTCACTTAAAATAAATTATTTTATTGATATTAAATTATTAAAATAAATTATTAAAATTTATTATAAACCCTGTGGTCTACAAAGCTGTTATATATAGTTCATGCATAAAACTTCTAGAACCAGGGCCTGGAGTGATGGCACATGATGTAAGGTGTCTGCATTTCCTACGCTCTTTAAGGATGGACCTTTGATCCCCCAGCATCCCATATGGTCCCCCAAGCCAGAAGAGATTTCTGAGCACAGAGCCAGGAGTAATCCCTGAGCATCACTGGGTGTGACCCCAAAACAAAACAAAAAAAAACAAAATACAAAAAATCATCTAGCACCATATCCACTATAATGTCCACTTGCCACATACCCCCTTGCCCAATCCATAATCCCACCCACTTATCCCCTGTGAAAATTTTCTACTGAAAACCACATGTTAGTTTCTGACTCCTCTGTGGCTCTTTCATTTATCTTCCATGTGTCTTTATATTCCACATAAATGATAGTTGAGTTCTCTGCCTCTCTCCTGTGCTTTTTTCTCTGCCTGTCTCTCTGTCTCTCGGTTGCTCTTTCTCTGTCTCTATCTTTCTTCTCTATTTTTGTTTGCTTGTTTGTTTGTTTGTTTGAGTCACTCCCAGCAACGCTCAGGGCTTACTCCTGGCTTTACACTCAGAAGCTGGTCCTGGCAGTTTCTGGGGACGATATAGGATGATAGGATTCGAACCACCATCCTTCCTCATGCAAGGCAAACATCCTATCTCCATTCTATCTCTCCAGCCCCTCTCCTCTCTATCTCTTTATCATCTATCTCTGCCTCCCTTCTGTGCCTTGTTCTCTGTCTCCATCTCTCTCTGTCTCCCTCTATCTCTTCTATCTGTCTCCTTTTATCTCCTTCATCATCTCTCTCTGTCCTTCTTTCTCTGTCTATCTCTCTTCTCTCCCCTTTCTGTCTCTTTATCATCTATCTCTGCCTCTCTCCTGTGCCCTGTTTCTTGATCTCTGCCTCCCTCTATCTCCTCTGTCCTCTGTCTCCTTTTTTTTTTTTTTTTTTTTGGTTTTTGGGTCTCACCCGGCAGTTCTCAGGGGTTACTCCTGGCTCCATGCTCCTGGCAGACACGGGGGAACATATGGGGCACCGGGATTCGAACCGATAACCTTTCGCATGAAAGGCAAACGCCTTACCTCCATGCTATCTCTGTCTCCTTTTATCTCCTCTGCCTCTCTATACCTCTTTCTCTGTCTCTATCTTCAATCTCTCTTCTCTCTCTCCTCTCTATCATCTATCTCTCCCTGCCTCCCTCCTATGCTGTATTTCTGTCTCCCTCTATCTCCTTTTATCTCCTCTGTCTCTCTGTATCTATCTCTCTTCTCCTCCTCTCTGTCTCTTTATCATCTATCTCTCCCTGCCTCCCTCCTGTGCCCTGTTTCTTTGTCTTCCTCTATCCCACTCCTAAAATAAAAAAAAATATATATCAATTTTGATCTGTCTCTTTCCTGCCTTACTAACTTACTATGATATTCTTCAGTTATTCTATCTACATTTTCCATTATGTTAACTTTTGGATTCAGATCTGATATTGAGTTCTTCATTGATTTTTTTTGGCTTTTGTGGATGACATAAATTAGGAAGGGATCTTAATTTCTTTATGGGTATAAGTTTTGCCGGCACCATTTGTTGAAGAGGCTTTCTTTACACTGCTTTATACTTTTCATTCCTTTGCTGAAGACTAAGTGTCTATATACCTTATGATTGGTTTCTTGACCATTTTATCTTCTTTTTTTCAGTTTTTGGTTCACAACTGGTGATGCTCAGGAACTACTCCTGGCTCTTAACTCAGGGATCACTTTCTAACAGTTTTTTGGGGTACCATATGGGATACCTAGTCTCAAATCAGAGTTGGCTGTGTGTGAAACAATTGGCCGACTAGTTGTACTATTGCTCCAGTCACATCTCCTATTCTTGTTTGTTTGTTTGTTTCTGGACCACACAAGGTGACAATCAGGTATTACTCCTGGTCTGCACTCAAAAATCACTTTGGCAGGGGTCAGAGAGATAGCATGGAGGTAGGGTCTTTGCCCTGCATGCAGAAGGATGGTGGTTTGAATCCCGGCATCCTATATGGTTCCCTGAGCCTGCCAGAGCGATTTTTTAGCATAGAGCCAGAAGTAACCCCTGAGCGCTGCCGGGTATGACCCAAAAAACAAAAACAAAAACAAAAATCACTGGCAGGTGACTATATGGATATTGGATATCTATGTCAAGTATTGAACCTGGGTCAGTGATGTGCAAGGAAAACACCCTACTCACTGTGCTATTCTCCAGCCTCTCCTTTCATACTTTTATTTTAGGATTACTTTCTATTTGGAGTGATTAAAATAAAAAATGTGTCTGTCAAGGTATCAGGTTGGAGATAAAGGGTAAGAGGAAATAAACCTAGGATAAGCAATGGAGAGATGAGGACACTGTATGATGGTATTGGCAATACTATATGTTTGAAAACCTATTGTAAACAACTATGTAAATCACAGTATCAAAATAAAAGAAAAAATAGGAGTGTTCAAATTGCCCTTCAACTCTAGATTACTTATTTTGTTTTGTTTAGTTTTAGTTTGGGGGCCACACCTAGCAGTTCTCAGGGCTTACTTCTGGCTCCATGCTCACGGATCCCTTTAGTGGAGTGGTGACTTTCTGGTGTACTGGAAACTGAATTCTGCTAATTTGTATACAATGCAAACTCCTATACCAGCTGTATTATTATTCTTACCCCAGCAACTAAAGTTTTGTTAGACACAGATAGCAATACACAATGTTTTCTTTATACTAATCACCAGAATTAACTCTTTTCCCCTTTAAAGTATTTTTAAATTTCTGTTAACAATAAAGACATTGGAAACATTTTTTTCTGCCTTTTTGCCTTTTTTGATCACACCTGGCAGTGCTTAGGAGATACTCCTGGCTCTGCGCTCAGAAGCATTCCTGGCAGGCTCTGGGGACCATATGGGATGCTTGGATTCCAACCACCATGTTTCTAATCAGCTGCATACAAGGCATATGCTCTACCGCTGTGCTCTCAGGCCCATGAAAACTTTTACAAATAATATTTTAGAGCTTAATTTCACATAATGTATATGCATCGTTTGATGTTTATTGAGAATATCATTTTATATGTATATAGTTTAAATATATATCAAATATTCATGTTGCTTTAAGCATGCACTTATGTCACAAAACTAAATATATAACCCGATAAAATTTATCCTATTATTTTAAAATGCTACTTCACAAATCATTCAGCAATATTCAAGTAAACATTAAAATACTCAAAGTCAAATCTATTTTGGAGGGTTTACTTCCATTTTAATAATGGCAAGATACAATTTTTATTGAAGAGAACTAGAATAGCATATTTCACATATTTTATTAGTACAATAATACAATTCAATTCAATTTACATTTTTATAGATTTAAAAGAACTATTATTTTATGTCTTTTTTGTTTTTTTAAGACACGATTAATATCCTCCCTGAATAATAATCTCTAGGGTAATAGTTTACCTATATTTTCCATTACTTTCAAAAGATTCCCTTGTGTTTATGTTGAATCAAATGGGAAAATATCTTTAGCTTAGTTAAAATCATAAGTGATCTTAAATTCATGTATTTAAACATTGCATTTCTTTCTAGATATTAATATTTAATATGACATTTGTAGTAAATTTTCAGAAAGTATTCCTACAATACTTTCTGAAAATTTAACCAAACTAGAAGAGGTAAATGTTACATTTGTTCTTATTATCTCTGAATAAGATATAGTGCAAATGAATTTAAAATGAAAGTGGTAAAGAGTTAAATATGCAAATATTTACTTTAATTTGCATTAATAAAATAATGAATTTAACATAAGCAATAACTAAATAATCTTTGAAATAACTGTTATCACTCAACATAGTTAGGTTCTATATTCAACTACATAACAACAAAGCAAAAATGAAATTTTACTTTTCAAAGTGGCTGGTAAGTAAAATTATAAATTTAAGTTTTAAATTCAGAACTTAAGGACAGTGAGTAAATATAAATAATATTTTAGATAACCTTCACTTTATTTTTGAGAAGTAATATACCAGATATGCTATATTTAATTCTCTCTATATATATGTGTGTGTTATATGCAATATAATATACATTTTACATAAAAGAGAATCTATTTATTTTCTTTATATAATTGTATAGCTTGTTCCATTTGATATATTAATGAAAAAATGACCAGAAAATAGCTATTTTTGAATCATTGGTAATCAAAACATTTTCAACCTTTTCTTTATTATTATTTTGGTTTTGGTTTTTGGTTTTTGGGCCACACACTGTGGCACTCAGAGGTTACTTCTGGCTATGTGCACAGAAATTGCTCCTGGCTTGGGGTACCATATGGAAGCCAAAGGATAGGACCGTGGTTCGTTCTAGGCTAGCACGGACAAGACAGATGCCTTACCGCTTGTGCCACTACTCTGGTCCCAAACATTTTTAATCTTACTGTATTATTTATTCAGCAAAACTTGTGAGGATATAAAAGTATAAAATTATGACAAAATTAACTCATATATTGTCTATTATATTACAGAAATTCTACAGATATCCGTGAGATTGCATTCAAATTATTTTAATGTAATAGAGGAAATGTTATTTGACAGAAAGCTTAAGGTGAAATCAATTTAAAATGTTATGTTGGAATACAAGACGTAGAATATTTTCATAAACTTTGGCAAATAATAACTGATGGCAAAATAAACTTATTCAGATAGGTTTAAGATAAATATTTATGAATAACTAATACTTTAAAAATACCTGTAAAATAAAAAAGTTCCTTACCTAGAGCAGTCACCTACAAAGAGAAATACATTTTCACATATTTAGTTCAAATTAAAATGATAATTCTATATGGTTTTTGATATTTTATATTTAAAAAAGGGTAAACTTTAAGTAATGTCAATTAATTATGACAATTAATAAAGGATAAGAAAATCTGCTCACTTGCAAAAAATGCAATTTTCTTAAAATAAATAACAGCCAGTAATCATAAAAAGTTTCTGTAGCATAAATGGCATGTTTTAATTATTTGTAATTTTATTTTAAATTCAAAGGCAAGCATATTTTCTTGGTGGAATTTACACAAGTTTAATAAATATATGGTGGACATAATGCAGTACATATAGAGAAACTAATTTTAGTGTTCTTGTTTGCTTCATTTTCTAATTCATGCAGATTTCAGTGATTATTTATATTTTAATGTGAATCTTGGATGTAATGATTGGAAGGGCCACTGATAGAATGTATAAATAGGCTATCAATCTTAAAAACTAAAGAAAATCATTCTCCCCAAAATGTAAAAAAGTAAATGTGAAGTTAAAATTTATAATGAACAAAATTAAAAGAATCCTTTATGTTCTAAATAAGAATGTAATAATAATTGATTAATAAATTAATTTAGAATATAAATCATGGTTATTTAACTTATCTGTTAATGTAATACCTTGAAGGATATGCTACAGATTAATGCTAACTGAAGTAAAACTGCATTTTCATTTACTGCTAAAGTTTCTATTAAGTGATAAATAATTGTAGATTGTCGTGTGAAGGAGCTCAACGTTTGTCTAACATGACGGTATAACAGGACAAGTCATTTTTTGATGAACTCAAAGATTTATGAAAATATTTGTACTGATATGCATTTCTGATATCTATTTTATGAGTGAACAGGAAAAATTATTTTCTTATGATAATTTAATTTTTTTCTATAGCTATGCTAATGTTTACAAAAGAAAATAAGAGAAATGAACAAATCAATGGAAATAGAGTTTATTTTGCTGGGACTAACAGATGACCCTTTATTGAAAATTGTGATTTTCTTGTTTTTATTTTTCAATTACATCTTGAGCATGATGGGAAATTGCATTATTATCTTTCTCACACTTCTGGATCCTCACCTAAAGACCCCAATGTATTTCTTCCTTCGAAATTTCTCCTTCTTAGAGATTTCATTCACAACTGTCTGCATTCCTCCATTTTTGATGAGAATTCTGACTGGACACAGAACAATTTCCTACAATGCTTGTGCAACCCAATTATTCTTTTTCCTTTTACTAGGAGTTACAGAATTTTACCTTTTGTCTGCCATGTCATATGACCGCTATGTTGCCATATGCAAACCTTTGCATTACCCAATTATTATGAACAGCAAAGTATGTTATCAGCTTGTATTCAGCTCTTGGGTAACTGGATTTCTTATCATCTTCCCTCCGTTGGCTTTGGGACTGAAGCTGGATTTCTGTGCTTCGAAAACTATTGATCACTTCCTCTGTGACTCATCACCTATCTTACAGATAGCTTGCACAGATACACATATCATAGAGTTGATGGCCTTTATATTAGCTGTGGTGACACTTGTAGTCACTTTATTTTTAGTGGTCCTTTCCTATACATACATCATCAAAACCATTCTAAAATTTCCTTCTGCTCAACAACGGAAGAAAGCCTTTTCTACCTGTTCCTCACATATGGTTGTTGTCTCTATCACATATGGTAGTTGTATCTTTATGTATATGAAACCATCGGCAAAGGAAAGGGTGACTTTAAGTAAGGGGGTAGCTGTACTTAATACCTCTGTTGCTCCTTTACTCAATCCCTTTATTTACACCTTAAGGAACCAGCAGGTGAAAGAAGCACTCACAAATATATATAAAAGGTTTCATAATTTTCAAAAGAAAAAGACAAAGTTTTGATAAAATTAAGTAGTTGAAACATAAATGAGAATGACCCATGTGCATTGGAGAAAAATGTGAAATTGTAGTATAACTTTTATTTCATTAATCATAGCTATGCTATTTCCTTCTCAATGATCAATTTGTTAAGTCATTCCAACTTTGTAAATTTTTCTAATTCATTCACTTTTAGCACTATATACTTCAATTTACAATATAAGATTCCATCTTTTAAAAGTACACCTTATAGTTTCAACTTTATGAGTAAAATATTTCTTAATTATTGCTAATATCTCTTGTCAATAAATTCTATGTATGTACTGATTGAGGTTGATTTGTTATTAAGAATTTAGTTTTTACTAACTCTAGAAAAATTTAAAATCTAGTAATTAGTATCTAACTATTTTAATAGAATAGTTTATGTCTATCCTTAGATAGCAAAAATAATCTATTATAATTTCAATTATAGTATATTAATATTTATTTGATATAAATAATTCTAAGTATCATGTCAACAACAGTGAGGTATTTAAATGATAAATTTTTATACCTTTGCTTCCAGGTAAAGTAAGCAATTACTGAGGAAGGAAGCATTTCTGGAAATGATCGTTAATTAAGTTTACTTATAAGGTCTCTAATCTCTGAGTATGAGGATTTTCCATTATTTGCAATTTTTCTTTGGGGGGGGGGAAGTTGGGTCACACCTAGCAGCACTTAGGGGTTACTCCTGGCTTTACTCTTAGAAATTGCCCCTTGGGGCCGGGCGGTGGCGCTGGAGGTAAGGTGCCTGCGCTAACCTAGGACGGACCGACCGCGGTTCGATCCCCCGGTTCCCCATATGGTCCCCCGTGCCAGCCAGGAGCGACTTCTGAGTGAATAGCCAGGAGTAACCCCTGAGCGTCACCGGGTGTGGCCCAAAAACAAAAACAAAAACAAAAAAAAAAAGAAATTGCCCCTGTTAGGCTCGGGGGATGATGTGGGATGACGGCATTTGAACCACAGTCCTTCTGCATGCCCTACCTTTATGCTATCTCTCAGACTTCATTATGTGCAATTCTTACAGATTTTTTCTATTTGCTAGATGGGAAACAATTAGATTAGAGTAATTGACATTTAAATTTTTAATGAACTTTACATTTATTGAATAGATTTTTACATTTTAAAATAGCCTAATTGTCATGAGGAAATGTTTATAAATACAATTTTTAAATATCAGAATAATAGACCAAGAACAATTATCCTAAAGAAAATATCTTAAAGTACAATTATCTTAAAGAAAATATCTTAAAAATGTTATAACCATTGGGGTTGAAGGAGTGGTCCAAGTGGTAAGTCTCTGAGCATCACCAGGTGTGGGCCCAAAAACAAAACAAAAAAAGATATAACCATATTGTAAAATTTCCAAAGGAAATATGATTATTATGATTCTAGTAAATAAATTTTTATTGAGAGTTGTCACTGTAAACATTTTGATGTATAGTGTTCTACAAAAGGAATTGTACTACAAATTTTGCTAACACTACTCAAAGGCATTATAGGTATAGGTTTAA
This sequence comes from Crocidura indochinensis, assembly GCA_004027635.1. Taxonomy (NCBI): domain Eukaryota; kingdom Metazoa; phylum Chordata; class Mammalia; order Eulipotyphla; family Soricidae; genus Crocidura; species Crocidura indochinensis. The sequence continues at coordinate 26,405 of PVKC010001889.1, forward strand.
AAACTATATTAATACATGAAAACGAATGTTTAAATTATATTTAGATTGAAGGATCTTCCTACATATTTTAAAGTATTTGCTTCATTAAAATATAGCAATTTACATTCTCAATTTAATGAACTTGTAATAAATTAGACTTACAGATAACTTGTCATTTTAACCAGTATATTTAACAATTGTTCACAACTGTGTGATTATAAAGATAGAATTTACATCATGTTAAAGATTTTCCTTTATTTCTTAACAGATTGTTCTTCCAATCACTAACCACGAATGTTTACTTTTCAAGGATTTCTTACAAAACAAACCACAAAAGCATGGAATTTTTGGCTGCCTTTACTTTATTAATGTAATAATTTTAAGGTTTTGGGGCTAGTGCAATAGTTCAGGGAAAGGGAGCTTGCCTGGCCTATGACTTATTGGTGCTTCAATCTGACACACCATATGACTTCCCAAACTTCCTATGAGTGATCTCTGAGCACAGAGACAGGAGTAAACTTAGAGGATCACTGAGTGGGGCTCATTTTGATAAATTTAATCAGTAGTATTGCATTTATCCAAACTTTATTAGATTTTGCCAATATAATGTACCAGAATCTTTGGTGCTTTTTGTTTTTGTTTTCTCTATTCTATACCATGGGATGTTGACTGACACATATCTCTTCAAGACTGCATCATTAATTTTGACCATGTGAAAAATCTGTTTACATCTGAAATGGCAATAATTTTAAGTATCTATTGTTCTTAAAGTCTTTTTTAAGTAAACTGTCTACAAATGAGACACTGACTAAAGGGAGTTATTCAATTCTGTCTTACCCCTTATTACTATTCTCAAAAAATGTTTAGGACATTAGGAACAGTTACTTGAAAAGACTGTTCACCAATCTGATGAGAAGCATCTCCAGAGAATAATACGCTCTGTTTCTTTCCTAAAGGCTAACTTTACAATGCACTCCTTGATGAATTGGAAACAATTCCCATACAGCAAATAAATATGGAAAAATAGTGTCCAAGTTTCTTTTCTGTACTTAGAGAATAACAAGTATTAGATATATGAGAAATGAGCTAATAAAAAGTTATGAAATATATATTTTTGGAAAAAAGCTAAATATGAGATGTCAGAAATGCTAAGTTATTTATCATAGGTCTTGTCCAAAAAAATGATTTGAGAGTTTTGGCCAAGTTTTGTACCTTCAATATATTTCCACTTACATAAAGTATTCTGTGAAGAGCCTTAAATCATTAATGTTTAATGTATCACTTTTACTCATACTGTTTAGAAAGCCTTTGGAAGCCTGGTTTAAATTATGTTCCTTGCATCAAAGTATGTTTCAAGAGATAAAATTTCAGGTTGGAGAGATAGCACAGCAGTAGGAAAGTGGTTCGAATCCTGGCAACCCATATGGTCATCTGAGCCTGCTGGGGATCGATTTCTGAGCTTAGACCAGGAGTGTCTCTGAGTGTTGCCAGATGTGACCACCCTCGCCCCAAAAAAAGAGATGAAATTTCATCGATGCCTTAATATATGTATTTTGTTTAGATATTTTTTTTTGCTTTTGACCCAGACCCTTAAATAGATACTTAAATAGATACTACTCCTGGCTATGTGCTCAGAAATCGTTCCTGGCTGGGAGACCATATGGGACTCTGGGAATTGAACCGAGGTCTATCCTAAGTCAGCCTCATGCAAGGCAAACACCCTACCTCTGCACTGCTCTCCAGCCCATTGTTTAGATTTCTATATAGTAAAGAATCTCATGTGTTTAATGACTGAAGAACACAAAATATTTTTATGTCCAATTTCTTCTCTGTGTTGAACAAAAAAGGAAAATCTACATTTTATTCTATATTTTGTATTGTTAAAAAAAAGGTCTATCTACATTTTCATGGCTATGGCTCAGGTAATGCTGAAGGCAACCCTGGCTTTTCATCATGCTGTGAAGAAACCTTCAAAACCTTTCACAAAAGAAGAAAGAAGAAGAAATTTATGAGAGAATTTATTTTCCAAGTGACAATTATGTATTATTTTCTGTATGCAAAATGAAGCTAAAACTCCAAGAGGGGGAACTCAGGAAATGCTGATGTTGAAGATCCAGGATTAATGAATTGTTCTGATTCTGAATAACACTATCAATAAATCTCCTTTTACTATTTTTTTTCACTTCTGTGATTTTTTTCTGAAAATGTTATGTGTTCAAGATGCTTGAAGATGAGACCAAGATGGTAGATAAAGAATTCAGTGAACTTCACTGAGAAACAAAATGATCAGAATAAATATAGCAATATGTCTGTAAGAAGCTAAGAAGTGAACTAAAAGTGTATAATTCAGATGTCTATTCCAAATAACTTCTGCTCAGGATCAACCATAATTAAGTGAGTTACTGAGAATTAGGTCACTATACTGGAGAAATGATAAATAAGCTTAACCCACAAGAATACTGCTGGCAGAAAGCCACAATGGCAATTAAGGAAGATATTTCTTTCAATTATGAGTGCCAATCTTCCCAAGACTTTTTTAATATATATTTTTATTTAAGTAACATGATTATAGATGGGTTACAGTCACAAACAGAACACTACCCTTCACTAGTGTAACATTTCCCCCTCCCGATGCTTTCTCCCCCCCTTCCCATCCCTTTCCTGTATTCGAAGCAGGCACTCTACTACAGTTATTTGTTTTTAAGTTCAGTAAATTGTTTTTTTTCTTAAAGAATAAGGGTTAAAAAATAATAAAAGTGTGACAGTGGCAATTGCTGATGTTTTCATAGGCACAGAATAATATGGGGAAAATGAAAAAAATCCTTGGCCTGATTACAAGAAGGCCTCACCCCCGAAAGTTTATTGGTATAAGACCAACTCTGGGCTCCAGGCATTCCAGTCTGTCCAACTCGACTCATTTTTTGTGGTCTCAGTGAAACTTTTTCACACTTTAGCTGTTGTTGGTATCAGGTTCCTATATTTAAAGATTCTGGATTCTAAGCATTTCTTTCATCGAAGTCAGGCTAATGTTTCAGCACACCTTAGATGTGGAGCGATCTACCCTTCAAGCAGGCTGTTGCTGAGTCACCTTGTTGTTGAAAGCACTCTCTGGAGTAAGTCAATGCCAGAGCAGTGGTAGGTCTTCCCTGGTAGAGGTTTGGATCCTGGTAATGTTATAGACAATGTGGTTGTTTCCATAGATGGTGTTGTATTCATTGTTCAGTAGTGTATGGGCAATACCCATACACTTCTGAGTCCTAAGTCAAATCATTATGCCAATGTTCAGTGTATAAGGCCTAACTACATTATCAAATTTGTGTTCCCATCTCTATTAAATAAGAACTTGTTTGCATATGTATTGTTTTCCCATTTTAATTTGCCTATGCAAAAGTGAAACAAAGTCACAAGATATTGTTGGTGCATATGAGGACCGAAGAATAAAGTTCAACATTCCCCCTAACTTGGCTCAAATATGAATTCTGTACAGAGATATTCTTCTACCAGTATTGCTTATAAAAATATCTCAAAGGGGGTAAAGCAAACTAACAATCAAATATAAAACCAGTGGGCAAAATTGTCATTATATAAGAAGATATTCAAAAAGAGTTATAGATGTTAAGGGAATACATCTGAGGTATACAAAGGAGTTACACATATCCCTTTTATGTTTTTGAAATAGTCAAGAGGGAGATACCACTTTGGTCTGTGATTTGACCAAGTGAAGAGCGCATGTTGCCTGCTGAAGTTCTGACTCCCCAAGAGGCGTTTGCTTCCTAATTTCTGGAAGCCAGAAGTTCACCAGTCCCCTTCCCAACCCCAAGGGACAGGGAGGAAGGAGAGAGAACTGCATCTTCCCCTAAGCTTGGCCTAAAAGCCTTCCGCATGGAACCATGTCATCCTCGTGTTGCCTGCTGTATTGCCTGCTGAAGCTTCCAGCCACCCAAGAGGCTTTTGCTTCCTAATTACTGGAAGCTGGACGTTCAGCAGTCCCTTACCAGCCCACTGTAGGAACTGGGAAGCCTGGGATTTCCTTTAAACTGCTCCTCACCAGAATCCACTTGCTGGGACCCTGAGCAGGCAACAAGGGGTAACCCTGGGGACTGGCAGGAAGGAGAGAGAAGGCTGTGGGGGGCAGCCGAGACTGCATCTTTTCTAAGCTTGGCCAAAAAGCCTACTGCATGGAGTCATGTCATCCTCGTGTTGTCTACTGAAGCTTCCAACTCCCCAAGAGGACTCCCCCCAAAGCATTACTGTGAAAGATATACAATTCACCTTGGCCAAAACAAAAATCCTTAGTACCAAAAAAAATGGTTAAATGTGGGGTAAGAGGAGGTGAGACTGAGGGAGTAAAGGAATAAAATGAGCTTCTGGGAGGCATTCTGAATATGACAAAGAGATTAAACACAATGATATCCAAATATTTGCTATATCAGGGGTCCTCAAACTTTTTAAAAGGGGCCCAGTTTACTGTTCCTCAGACCATTGGAGGGCCAGACTGTAGTAAAAACAAAAATTACGAACAAATTCCTATGCACACCGCATACATCTTATTTTGATGTGAAGACACAAAATGGGAACAAATACAATATGAGGCCCGCGGGCCGTAGTTTGCAGATCACTGGTCTATATGTTCCGTGCAGGAGCGCTAACCCCCACGCAGTTTCACAATGGACAGGGTTAGTAAGGAAACTTGCATGGGACTTCCTGAAACCAGACATCTTGTGCTGCCATTCCCCATGCTGGCTTGCCCAGGCATGTGGCCCAGGGGAAGCCCTGGAGTTCCAGAGGAAGGAGGTAGAAGGGTGCTGGGTGTCCCAGGTTCCACACCCCTCTTTTTAGTTCCTTGTCAGGACCCACCTTGTTGGCTTGCCTAAGCATGTGGCCCAGGGGAAGCCCTGGAGTTCCGGAGGAAGGATGTAGAAGGGTGCTGGGGTGACCCAAATCCCACATCCCTCCTAGGCCTGGTTAAAAAGGCCTTTGGCATGGTGGAGGCCTGCAAAACCCCATGCTGGCAGAAACTCCCAGCTCCCAGGAAAGAAAGAGAACTTTTAAGAGCTGGAAGTTCAAAGCCAGTACCCAACCCTCCTTCCAGAACCAGGTGGGAAATGTAGAAAGCCTAGGGTAATCTTTAAGCTCCTCATCAGAACCCTCATGACCTTGGCCAGAGCTCATCTCCTTCAGGAGAAGGCCCTAACTGGCCATGTGTAGGCATTGTTGGCAGATTAAAGTTGTAAACTTTATTCCAGTTGAATGATGTCATCCTTTGAGTCTGGACTCTAGCAAAACTAAATTTGCAAGAAGAATTAAAGAAAATTATTTGTTTATTCCCAGCTCTGTGTTCAAGAATAATTTCTGAAAGTCTTGTTGGAGAGCATAATTGGGTGTTGAAAATCAAAACTGGATCACTGTTGTGATAGCATGTGCCTAACTCACTGCAATATCTCTTTGTGTCAGAATTAACGGAGCTTTAAAAGAGAAGATAAAATTTACACTCACAAAATCAACAAAATATAGCAATCAATTTCTTTAACTCTTTATATATACTATATATCTACTATATTTATAACTACTTTAACTTTATATCATAATTTCAATGGCCTGAACTCAACTCACCAATTAAGTGACAGAATAAAATAGAAATCTGAACCTGTTTGCTGCATACAAGACATATCTGAACAGTCCCAGTAAATATATTTGTGTAAAGTGAAAAGTTGGTAAATTACCAACAGAGACAATTACCAAAAAAAAGCTAAAGTAGCCACACTTCCATCAGACCATATAAGCATCAAATTTAAAACAATTACAAGAACAGAAATGGTCTTTAATCAAAATTAAAGGATTTGAACCTCAATAAGATGTCCATGTCCCACAAGGTGATGTGCAGTTGGGCCTATAGCTCTGAGTTATGCCATCTGGCAAAGGCCACACTGCTTCCCTGCCTCAATTCTATCATGTAGCATCTTACAGCCACCACAGCCCATGTGACAAGTTGCAACACCATTCTCTTTTTCATTCCCTTGCTGCTAATGACTGAGTCTGTGCATTTGCCCTGCAGTGCTGCACCTGTAGATCTGAGTCCCATTGCCTGGCAATAGCATACTACTTCCCAGACTTGCTAATGTTTTATAAGCAGCATCTCACACCCATAAGGCCAAATCGAGAAGCCTTTTCCTACTAACTCTTGATATTCTAATGTATTAACTCTCGATGTGCTAATGTCAGTCCTGCAATATCAGCCACATGTCTGTCAAATCCTTTTGGCTATGGTGCGGATCAGGGGTTGGGGATTGGGGTCAACAAAGCCATTGCAAGGGTTGGTAAGGGTCTCTTCCAGTTCATAGCCTTGGATGATAGACTCGGGAAGAGTGAGAGCCAAAGACCACTTACAGGGAAGCATTGTCAGAGCAATAGACTTAGTTTATTGAAGGTAGGGACAAGGCTTTTAAAGGCAGACTTTCATTGGGAAACAGAATGTGAGTAATACAGCTTAGGCATTACAGAAACAAGATGGTATGTGATGAAAACAGTCACAAGATATGTGGCACCATTGATTCAGATGGTATACACTGATGATGGTTACAATGCCCATGGAATCATGAAATCAGAAAGTATGTAAAAATAATGGTTGAAATGCTTATGGCTATTAGTCTAAACATATTTAACCTGGATGACTTTTTCCTAGCTCATCCTGCACTCATAACAGCAGGAGCACAAGTCTTTGAAAAGAGGCTTTCTTTTATATTCAAAGCCAGCTTGCAGAAATCCCTTTATTTCCCATATCCACAAATTTCCAACCCCGCATCATGGCCCAAACACAAAGACAATCACTCCCAGACTCCTTGTCTTTGGTAACACAGCCTTGTAACATCTTCCAACATGGTCTTTCTTAGCACTGCTCCACATCATCATCATTATTATTGTAGTAATTCAGGCCTTAGTATTTATTGGCTTGGCTGGTGGATGGAGGCCTCTGTCTTTAGGCTCTGGATCATGTGGCTCCACAACCCCGATTAACCGTCGGGTCTGGAGGTTCATGAGAGCAGCGGGTAGAAATATCACTCACATGCAGGCTTCAGGAAGTAACAGCTTCATTGATACCCTAGCCACCACATGTGTGGCCTATATCATAACCAATTAAGCATTCAGCCATTCTTTTCTAGCCTTGCATCTTAACTTCTCTCAGTCATCTTTCCTCTGCCCTCCAAACTGGCAAAGGTTCAACCGGGCAAAAGTCAAAGACCACAAAGCCCTTTTCCTCTGGGTCAAAGCCCTTAAGTACCTTTCCCAGACCCCTCCCAGGAAATGGGCAAGGTCTGCAAGTAAAGTTACAGGTCATCTCCGGTTCCCAAGACCCTTCCCAGAAATGGGCGGGTTTCAGGTAGTTACCTGTACTCCTGGGTGCCACAGTAGCGGCTCGGCACCGTTGGCTGATAACATCATCATCATTATCATCTTTCTCTCTCTGGAAATCTCTGTAGAGGTTGATTTTCCAATCTATTGATCATCCTTTGCTTCTTCTCCAGGAATCTGGTTCCCGGTTGCTGGACTCGGGAGTCTTGCAGAGGATAAGCTGCTCTTTACATCTCCATTTTTGCAGCTACTACTGCTGTAACAATGTCTGCCATTTACACCACTTTCTCACTTAAAGTGTTTTTTTAAAGTCATTTATAGAAGTATATCTTTACTGGCAATTTATGTCTAGAATGAAAGAGGATAAAAATAAATATAAGTCTTACAAACTGTATATAGAAAATTGAGCATGTGCTCATCATATATTATTCAAAATGCAGCAAGAAAATGCTACTTATAATTTTTATTATATATTTGGAGAACATGCTAACATACCATAGCCAAATGAGTATTTTGTTAGAAGAATTAAATGAAAGTAGGATAGAGCAACAACATTCTTTATTATTATTTTTTTGTGTGTGTGTAGTTTTTGGGCTACACCTGAACTACATAGCTCAGGGATTATTACTGGCTATATGCTCAGAAATCACTCCTTTTCAGGGGACCATATGGGACTCCGGGAATTGAACCCAGGTTCGTCCTGTGTCAGCAGCATGCAAGGCAAATGCCCTACCACTGTACCATCACTCTGGCCCCAACAGCATTTTTCAAAACAAATTTCTATATAGCAATGATGTAGAGAAACAAGCATGATCAAAATATAGTTTTAGAATATTTTTAAATAAGGTTTTTGCTTATAGCATTATTTAAAGTTGCTGTTTTGAAGGACATATTTTATAACAAATTCCAGGAAACTTGTTCACCTTGTTTCTAGCGTATAAATAATGAAGCAACTAAGTATAAGTATGCAGTGAAGCTACTTTTGGATACTGACACTCTTTGTTTTGCACTAGACTTTATATACAGAGAGATGCAGCTATCACCAGTTATGGAGGCAACAATCATGTGAGAAGTATGAGTAGAAAAAAAATTTAGTTCTTTGTTGTACAAAAATGAATTTCAGGATAGTTTTAATAATGCAAGTCTGGGATATAATGACTAACACCTGCAGGTTCACAAGTGTCAATAGCTAAGATATAATATATTAGTTCTAGGTCATGTGTATCTGTGCATGATTCTGTATGATATGTTCAGGATAGAAGTTTCACATATAGAAATACATATCAATTTACTATAATCAATAACATTTTAAATTTTGGCTCTACTTGGTAATACATTAAATTATATTAAAGTTAGAAGTACAGGTTAGTAGCATCTGGTCCCTTCAAAGCCATTATACATAGACCGTTTTCCCTACTTCAGTACTATAAACTATGGTCTCTATTAAAAATTAATTAATAATATAAAGTATTTCTCTAAGTGTACTGAAGGTTTATGCGTGAGTGAGTGTGTGTGTGGCAAGAACAGAAAAGTAGAAAAGAAGTGGAGGATGTGTACTATATTTATTTTTATTGATTGCATCTGTTAAAAATTATTTAGTTAACTAAAATGTCAGACATGAACTCAAGGACTTATTTTCTGAGTAACAACTACATATTACTTTTATGCATATAACTCACCTACATAAAATTAAGTTAAAATTAAAAAAAAATTATATTAAATTTTCTAGGAATGGGCAGTCACTCAGAGAACATTCATATTGAAGATCCCATCTAAATCACTTGTTTTTGATTATTAATACTATCAAAAATCCTCTTGTGGCTAAATTTTGAATTTTATTGACAATAGTAAAATTTTTGTTAATATTGCATAGGTTAAGGATGTCCACATTACAGGAATATAAGTTTTCCAATGTAAAGGTTAATAAAAGCTAGTTCAGTAGAACACTTTTATTATTAAGAGGACTTGGCATCCAGGAAAAGTTTAATCAGATATTTATAAATTTTCAAACTATGTTTATATTTCTTCAACAATTTTTAAACTTAAACTAATCTTATTATTGTTACATATATTATTTATTATATTGCTTAATCCCTGTTAATAATTATAGTTAACAGAAATCTATTAAGTTTTAAACTCATATTTCTTATTTAATTATGCAAAGCATATTTTTTCCACAAAGGATTTGATAAAGTAGAAATAAAAGTTTCTTTAAAATGGAAGAGAATGGAATTAGAAGATCAAATTTTTGGAAAAAGTCACTTTTATTGTACTAGAAAGGTTCATCCAGTCACAAAAGTGTTAATAATAATTTCAGATATAAATGAAATATCTTGATAAATTTGGATTAAATTATAATCTCTTGTATCTGTAGATTATGACAACTTTCTAAAACAGACGTTATATTAAAGATTCTAAATATTATCACCAACAATTGAGATTTATCATCAGAACTAAGTACTGAATTAGTAATCATGAAGAGAGTGTGATGGCAATAGAACATTACTAAATCACTGTTCTAAAAAATATAATATATATAATATATATAATACTTGCACAAAGAAATACTGTCTTTGATCAAAGAGGTATGCTACAATAGTAGAAAAATGGGAAAACTAGCATTCGCCAAAGTAAAAAAAATCCCATTATTTTTATGGATCCTATTTAGAAAAGATAGATTTTTGAAGTAAAATAGAGAGTAGAATTGAGAGAATAATTTGATATCATAAATAAACCCCATATCAGTTAGTGATTTAACTGAGGGGCCCGGGAGATAGCATGGAGGTAAGGCGTTTGCCTTTCATGCAAAAGGTCATCGGTTTGAATCCCGGTGCCCCATATGGTCCCCCGTGCCTGCCAGGAGCAATTTCTGAGCATGGAGCCAGGAGTAACCCCTGAGCACTGCCGGGTGTGACCCAAAAACCAAAAAAAAAATGTATCAATAAAATAACATTTTTATTTTTTTAATAAAAATAATAATTTTCATACTTAGACTGTAACTAACTTTTAGAAACCAAGGAGAACAGACAGAAGACATGTTTATTATGTGATTTTTATTCATTGGTATTTATTATTTGGTTGTTATTATTTGTGATGACAATTTGTTGAGCATACTTTTCAAATGATTTGAGGTATAGAATTGTCTATTAAAAGGCATATATTTATGACAATTATATTTGATATTTTAAAAACATTCATATTTTGCAGAATATTAAGTCTAATGGTATCTCTAAAGTCATGATTATAAAAATATCCATAATCACAAAAAGTTTATTATATATTACAAATTTCTGATTTTTTAACTTCTGTTAGAATCCCTAGGAATCACTCATTGCTTCTGTTAGAGTGGATTAACTGAAACATAGAAATCTTTATATGAATTGAATAATATAACTTTAAAATTGTGATTTATATCTATTGATATTAACAGTGTTATGTAATTCTTAATTCTGATTTAAATAGTTTTATATTTTCATACCACAATATCAACTTTTCTAAGATTCCAAGTGGCATGACTTGTTTTGAGTAAAATTAATAAAGCTACTCTAAATCTTTAACTACAACTCATGTGTAATCATAATCTTTATTTTTCTATTATATAAATATCCAGAAGTATAGTGGCTACAGTATATGGAATATATCTATTTAATTATATCATTTTAAATATTATTATATATTTGGGGAGAAAAAGAATCTCATGTATTTCTGGTAGAAGTGCAAACTAGTTAGCTTTTTGAAAAACGATATGAACATTCATAAAAAGAATATAAATTGAGCTTCTTTATGATCCAGAAATACTACTTCTAGGTATGTACACAAGGAACACAAAAACACAATACACAAAATGCCCTCTGCACTACAGTGCTCAGCAGAGCACTATTTACAATAGCCAGAATCTGGAAAAAAGTCAGGTTCCTGATAACAGATGAGTGGCTAAATAAACTGTGGTACATCTACACAATGGAATATTATACAGCTGTTAGAAAAAGTAAAGTGATGAAATTTTCTTATACATGGATAGACATGGAGATTATTATGCTATGAAATGAGTCAGGGAGAGAAAGATAGGCATAGAATAATCTCACTCATTTCTGGGGAGCAAGAAAACCAAGAGATAGTATGGCAATAATATCCAAAGACATTAGAGATAAGGGTTAAGAGGTCCAGCCAGGATAGAAAGTTCAACACAAAGATCAGTGAATGCAGTCAGAATAGCAAAGGGTCTACTAGGACAGTAGCAGTTGTAACTAATTCCTTTGGACAATAAAGGGAAGACACACAGAGAGTGAGAATGAGAGTGAATGAAAGAGTGAGAGAGAGAGAAAGGAAAGAAAATTGCCTGCCCTAGAGACAGGTGGAGGTGGGAGGGACATGGAACAAATTTTTGGTGGGACTGTAAGTGAATTATGGTGTACATTGTATGACTTAAAAAAGAACACTTTTATAACCACAGTTCTTAAAAAGCAATTAAAAGTTACAATATTGGGAAAAGGCTGAATAAGATTTTGTAAAAAGTAAATATAGATCTGAGATGCTAAATGATACTCTATAGTTATTGGGAAACCTTTTCTATCTACACAATTTTTGTGGTTTATTTTTAGGAATGCCTTTCAGATTATAAAATTTTGTCTGTAACATGATTTCCTACAAGGTCAAGAAGTTACCAACTTATGAATATACTAATCTTTCTCTAAGCATCTCCTTCAGATCCCTCAGCAGTAACTTTGTAAGGGAATATATAAATTATTTTATCTGTACTTGTCTTATTTATGTATATAATGTATGGGCAAGCATCAGAAATAAAAAGCCAAAAATAATTCTTGCCCCATCAAATATTCATTATCATAATTCTTGCCTAAATCAATCAACTTTTTATTATTGAAATATTACCTAAGCTGGTAGACTCTTAGACAAAATTCCATTATGGTTATAGGACATGCTTGGTATCTGTCATTTAATTTTTACATCATAGAGCACTATACAAAAATTCAATGAATCATAGATATCTAGGAATACCTATACCCATGCCTGTCAAAAAAGTTACATGACAAATTTAGAGAATGCACATTTGAGGACCATGCATTTAGACATTACATTTCGCTTTGTTTAATAGTTGTTCTTACTACAATGTCTTAGACAGTTGACACCTAAATGAGGCAGATTTTCAGCCTTCCACTTCACACTGTAGGTTGCAAACTTTAGATTTAATAGCTCCATTTATCATGCCTTTAGAATTCACAATGTGTGTTATCTGCTCCCTCTATTTAGTCATATTCAAGTACTTGTGGTGCCTGTCATTTGTACATTTTAAACATATGTCAATATTCTTCTTCACAATTAAGAGGTCTATAAATTTATTTGACAATGTGAAAAAATATTATCCTATAAATTAAGAATTAAGAAAAATCCAAGAGCTTTCTAAAATTATTTAATAATAGTACATTATGAATATTTATTAGTTTCAGTTAATCTATATTTTGCAATAACTCATAGGATAATATTTTATTTTCAAATATCTAATAAGTGCATTTGATTCAAATTTAAATGGTGAAATTTGTTGACTTTTTAATGAAGATTATGTCACTTGCCACCTGCATAGATATTTGAAAACAGTGCTTATATTTTTTGATACTTTGGATTCTTTCTACTATTACTAGTAAGTTTTAAACATTTAAAATATATTAAATAGTTTATTTTTATAAGTATGATAGCAGTTGTTGCTCTTGGATGACACAATATGAAACTAGATTTAAAGGACTTGGGAAAAGTGGGCAAAATTTTCACCTTGCACATAGCTGACCTAGGTTTGACCCTAGTACCCTCATTTTGTATCAGAGTTCTGTCAGAAGTAAGTAGCTGAGCAAAAAGTCATAAATGATCAGTGAGCATTTCCAGGTGTTGTCCTGAAGCCAAAAAAAAAAAAATCAAGGTGTTTATATTTTAAGATAAATATAGATATAAATTCTCTTCTTAAACCATCTCTGAGGTACATTTTTAAATATTTGGTTTGATATTTGCTTTAATGTTGTATTGTTCTCATTATCCAAATAATTTATTTGAGAAACAAAATATTATGGTACTTACTTGTGATTCTGTTTCTCAAATATTTTTCATTGATATATCCTCTTTATACATAAATTCACAAAAATGTAGAAAATTAGGCCCCTTGAGATGATTGTAATTAAAAGAGGATAGATGTTAGTTTTTATCTAATTAACTAACAAATTTGTACAAGTTACAATACAAGTTATATAATAGTCAAACATAGTTTCTAAATATTATGTAATAAAGAAGTGCTATTCAAAATTTGAAAAATAGATTTAAGGGGCCTGGGAGATAGCATGGAGGTAAGGCATTTGCCTTTCATGCAAAAGGTCATCGGATCGAATCCGGGTGCCCCCTATGGTCCCCAGTGCCTGCCAGGAGCAATTTCTGAGCATGGAGCCAGGAGTAACCCCTGAGCACTGCCGGGTGTGACCCAAAAACCAAAAAAAAAATAATAATAATAAAATAAAAGAATAAAATTTGATGGTAGACTTAGCAATAATTATCTATGAGAATCAACTATATGAGGTTGAGAAACAAGTGATATCAGAAAACATGCATGAACAGATTTTGACAACAAGAAAGCCATATCATTTGTAGTACTGCTTAAAGTCGTTTTTTTGAAAAATACGTTTTTTGTAACAGATCCCAGAAGACTTGTTTCACCTGCTGGTTTCTTAGGGTGTAAATAAAGGGATTTAATAAAGGAGCAACTGAAGTATACAGCAGTGCTACACCTTTGGATACCGACACTCGTTCTTTTGCAGTAGGTTTTATATACATAAAGATGCAGCTACCATAAGTGATGGAGACAACAATCATGTGAGAAGTACAAGTAGAAAAAGCTTTGGTTCTTTGTTGTGCAGAAGGAAATTTCAGAATCGTCCTAATAATGCAAGTGTAGGAAGTAATTACTAATAACAGGGTGATCACAAGCGTCACCACAGCTAAGATAAAAGACATTAATTCTAGGACATGCGTATCTGTGCATGAAATCTGCAGGATAGGAGAAGTTTCGCACATAAAGTGATCAATTATTCTGGAATCACAAAAATCCAATTTGAGACCCATAGCCAGTGGTGGAAAAATGATTAAGAATCCAGTGACCCAAGAGCTGAGCACAAGCTGATAACATACTTTGTTGTTCATAATGATCGGGTAATGCAAAGGTTTGCAGATAGCAACATACCGGTCATAGGACATGGCAGCCAGGAGGTAAAATTCTGTAACTCCAAGTAAAAGGATAAAAAATAATTGAGCCGCACAACTGTTATATGAGATGGTTTTATCTTTAGTCAGAAGAGTTAACAGGAATCTGGGGATACATACTGTTGTGAATATCACTTCTAAAAATGCAAAATTACGGAGAAAAAAGTACATAGGTGTCTTGAGGCGAGGATCCAGCAGGGTAAGAAGGATAATTATTAAGTTGCCCATCAGGCTCAGTGTGTAGTTAAGAAATAAAAACAAAAATATTACAATTTGTAACTGTGGATCATCTGTTAATCCTACAAGAATAAAATCTAAGTCCAAGGATTTGTTCTTCATTTCTTTTTTATGAATCTCATGAAAGCTACATAAGGAAAGAAGAAATAAAAACAAAAAAAAAAAAGAAAAGAAGAAACATTATATGATTTGTTAACGAATTTTATATAGTCTGCAAACATTTTGGTTGTCCTTATACTTTTGTGATTTTATATTTATCATTGCTATCCAGTCTACTAACTACCTCCTTTCCTATTTAGAAAAACATAAACTAAAATTATTGTACAGGTCATGATCTAAGCAGTTAGAATGAAAAACTTACATTTTATAATGAAAATTGAAGTTGCATACTTTACTATAAAATGTTTATAAGCATTGCATATAAAATATTTATTTACGGGGGCCCGGGAGATAGCATGGAGGTAAGGCGTTTGCCTTTCATGCAAAAGGTCATGGGTTCAAATCCCGGTGCCCCATATGGTCCCCCGTGCCTGCCAGGAGCAATTTCTGAGCATGGAGCCAGGAGTAACCCCTGAGCACTGCCGGGTGTGAACCCAAAAAACAAACAAAAACAAAAACAAAAAAATATTTATTTACATCCCTGTTATGATTTTCTTCTTTGTTCTACCTCTTACATCTTTGTTTTATTTTATTTTTTTGTTGTTTTGGGGTCACACCCAGTGACACTAAGGATTTACTCCTGGCAATGCGCTCAGACCGCTCCTGACTTGAGGAACATATGGAATGCAGGGGGAATGAACCATGGTCTGTCCAAGGCAGCGCCTGCAAGGAAAACACCCTATCGCTTGGGCCACCACTCCAGCTTCTACCTCTTACTTGTAAAAGTATATTCTATACACAGAAAACTACCATAATCACGTGAATGAATGAGAGAACTGGAAAGCCTGTCTGGAGTACAGGTGTGGGTGGGGTGGGGAGGATGGGGACTTGCGACATTGGTGGTGGGAATGTTGCACAGGTGAAGGGGTGGTCTTCACATGACCGAAACCTAATCACAATCATATATGTAATCAAAACGTTTAAATCAAAAAAAGGAAAAAATCAAAAAAGAAAAGAAAAGAAGGCCTCCCAATTCTTACCACAGGCTGTGTTCTTCACACGGACTGTGTAGAAAAAGGAGGTACAGTAAATGCACCCTATATACACCTCAACCCAGACCCTTGCCTGGTCTGTATTGGAAATTGGGGACAAGAAAAAAGTATATTCTAGATGGCAGTTATCATGTGGGCACAAAAATTGTTTAAGAAAAATGTTACAGAAATTGTAGAGATAATTTAACATTATTTTTGTATTTAACAATTAAATATCTTAATTTATAGATATAAAACCAACTAAATTTAGATACCACTATTTATAGATAGATAATAGCATGTGTAGATTTAACTTCATGAACTGAATTTGTGTGTTTTTATTGATTTCTTATGTACAAAAAGTAAATGCAAGTTTACATAACTAACTGAAATTTCACTTTTTATGTAATTCAACTGTTTTCCTAATCAGAATATGTAATAACATTAAATTTAAATATAATGAAAGAGAATTCAAGTACTTATTGTGAGCAATTTAATTTATAAATAATTTCTATATTATTTAAATTTATACTCACTTTTAAGTTTAGTTATGTTAATGTACATCCATATTTTATTGCAGATAATTTTCATTGTGCAGACTTTATTCTTAAAGTTGTAATTCAAACCTAAAAAAAGGGGGCTATCCCTTAAATGACAGTGAAATAAAATACAATAAAATAAATGGTGTAAAAACTTATAAGTTCATCCACTGAAAATAAACAACTGTTCCAGGAGAGATTATGTATTTATAATTGTACAATTATAAAATTCTGTATCTTTACCATCTTTTATTTAGTATAAACTCTAGAGATCTATGCAAATAAAACAAAGGGAAAGGAGAACACCTCAGGGGATTAAATCTCCGAAAGTACTTGTTATTGATAATTATAAGCATATTACCTTAAAACAACCCTACGTAAAAATATCTCAATGGAATAGAAAAAGTGATTAAAAATGTAGCAAAATATTTTAAAAGATAACAACTAATTGAATGTCCTGGGATAACAATGGAAAATCCCAAGTTGTGTCTAGTACTAAAAGTTAGTACCTTCCTTCCAATTAACAGTTAAGACAACTTTAGAGTTTTTGGGAAACATGGACAACTGTGGCACTAGTATATACATACATAAACACAGATAAGTATTCCTATGTGTTACATTTAGAAAGGAAATGCTTTGAATTTTGATGATTTTCAAGATTTTTCAAGTTATTTGAACTTTACATATGAATTACATTTCATGTTAATTCCCAAATATATGATAAATCAATTTATATCATCTGACAATAGATTCAAAATACTATGATAGGAGTCAGAAACATAACACAGGAAATAAAGATCCTACATGCAGCAAACCTTCATTTGATTTAGAAATATTTCCCAATTCAGATTTCAGTACTGCAAGTCCCTTGTGCATTGCCAGTAGTACACATGAGCACTGAGTCAAAAGTACCCCCTGGTGTGAGATTAGCAACTGGGAGAGACTGAAAGGGCTTATCACATTTGCATGTTTCTCTATTCTTCTGTCTCCTGAAACTCTCCTGAGAGTGCCTAGAAGGGCCTAGCAAAAACTGTCTCCTAGAGGTGCCCAAGCAGAAAGGCCAAGAAAGACTGAGTGAAAAACCAGTTACCAGAGGTGTCACAGCAGAAAGGTACTTCCTTTGTCTGTGAAGGCAGGTGGGAGGGGTCTGCCCCTGATGTGAGATTAGCAACTGGGAGAGACTGAGGGGACCTGTTGCCTTTGTGTGTTTCTCTGTTCTTCTGTCTCCTGACACTCTCCTGAGAAGGTCAAGAAAGGTCCAGCAAAACCTGTCTACTAGAGGCTCCAGAAGAGCACAGCCACTCCGCTTCATGGCCACGTTCTCTTTCTAACTAACAACCCCCAGCATAGCATGCAAAAAAAATCACACTACAAGCATGACAATGGTGTAACAAAGGTGTAGGAAAACAACATGCACAGAGAATAAAGATGATAGCACTGATGACCCCCAAAAAATACCAACCATCTGATTAATTTCTCAGTTAAGGAGTTTAGAATAGAAATATGGAATATCTTCATGGAAATCAAATTAAACATAGCTCTAGCTGAAAATAACACAAAGATAGAAATCAGAAAATTCCAAACAGACATAACAGATCTGAAAAACATGGTAGATAAACTGAAAACCTCAATGGAAATTGTAACAGCAGACAAGGACAGAATTAGTGAACTGGAAGATGAAATGCAAAACAACTCCATACAATAGAAGAGATTGAAAAAGAACCTTAAGGCAAATGATCATACAATTGAAAAAAGTACTCAAAGAATGTGAACAGATGAAAATAGAGTCTTTGATAAACTCAACAGAAACAATATAAGAATCAATGGATTCCCAGAGACCCAAGAAGGAGATTCCCGGGAAGAATCAACAGTCAAAGATATCAGCACAGAGAAATTCCCAGAACTAAAGACTGCATGCAATCAAAT
Organism: Crocidura indochinensis; assembly: GCA_004027635.1. Taxonomy (NCBI): domain Eukaryota; kingdom Metazoa; phylum Chordata; class Mammalia; order Eulipotyphla; family Soricidae; genus Crocidura; species Crocidura indochinensis. The sequence continues at coordinate 44,820 of PVKC010001889.1, forward strand.
TCTGCATGTGCGAAGAGTACCAGCTAAAAGAGAGCCAAAGAAAACTCACTCCAAGACATATCCTAGTCACAATGATGATGTAGAATGAGATAGAATATTGAAAGCAGCAAGATCAAAAAGGGAAATTACATTCAAAAGAGCATCCTTAAGATTTATAGCAGACATGTCGCAAGAAACTCATAGGCCAAAAGACAGTGATGGGATATTGTGACAAAACTGAATGAAATGGATGCTCCACTTAGAATACTGCACCCAGCCCTACTCACATTCATGTTTGAAGGAAGGAAATGGAGCTTCTTGAATAAGGAGCAGGTCAGAAACTTTACAGATGCAAAAGCAGCCTTAAAGGAAACACTGAAAGGTCTACTTTGAGACAACACATACCAAAAGACACACCAAACTTATACACAAAGATGACATTAAATTCCATTACAACCATCTCCCTCAATGTCAATGTCAATGGACTAAGACACAGAGAGACTAAATGAATCAAAAAGATGAATCCAACCTTCTGCTGTCTACAAGAAACACACTAGGACAATCAGAACAAATAGACTCAAAACCAAAGGCTGGAGGAAAATCATCCAAGCAAACACCACCCTTAAAAATCTGGGGTGGTCATAGTAAAGTCAGAGGACACAAACTTTAGAATCAGAAAAGTTGAAAGACATAAATGGACACTTCATACTAATCAAGTGATATGTGCAACAGGAAAAAAATCGCACCGCTAAATTCTAAACATATATGCAACCACTGAGGGACCAATAAAATATCTAATATAATTATTGACAAATTTGAAAGAGGACATCAATGATAATACAATAATTGTGAGAGACGTCAACACGGCCCTGTCAACAATTGATAGATAGGCCAATCAGTCTGAAAACCAAAAAAGTATACTAGTCCTAAACAGAGAAATGGAAGAAAGAGACCTAGCAGATATATATAGGAAACTCTATCCCCAGAAACCTGGATACACATTCTTCTCCAATGTAGATGGGTCATTCTCCTGGATAGACCAGATGCTGGCACATAAAATATACCTGCATAGTGTAGCCCTCTTAATCACCTCTCCCTAATGTGGACTGTGGCTTGATACCAGACCTAGCTCCAAAAGGACTCCCAATGCAAGAACTCTACCCAAGACCTCCCTGCCTGGAGCCCACACCCCACAAGGAAATCTCAAAAGACAATGGGGAAACCTATACTTTCATCATAAGTATAGACTTACATAATACTACCTCTTATCCTGTTTTTCCCCAAATGTAATCTCTTGTATCACTTTCTCCCGTTTTCTTTGTTTTGTTTTTCTCTTGTTGTTTTTTTTTCTTTTTTTTTGTTTGGTTTTTGTTTTTGTTTTGTGATTTAATTTGTTTTGTTTCTTTTGGGTCATACCTGGCAACACTTGGAGGATACTCTTTGACTCTATGCTCGAAGATCCCAACTTATGGGAAGGGGGGACCATGGGGGATGCCGGGATTTGAGCCACCGACCTTCTGCAGGAAGGACAGTTGCCTTGCATCCATGCTATCTCTCCCACCCCACTTTATTCCTTTAATTACGTCTTTTATTTAATTAAAGAAAAGAAATATTTTTCTTTAGATATGTGTGAGCATATAAGTTTTTGTCCTGTTTTTGTTTTCTTCTCTCTCCACCCCCAAATCCACCAGCAATATAATGTAACATCACTTCTTCCTGCAAAGGCATATTTAAAAAAGGGGGGGAAATTTTACATGTAAAAAGGTGGCCGGGAGATAGCATGGAGGTAAGGCATTTGCCTTTCATGCAAAAGGTCATCGGTTTGAATCCCGGTGCCCCATATGGTCCCCAGTGCCTGCCAGGAGCAATTTCTGAGCATGGAGTCAGGAGTAACCCCTGAGCACTGCCGGGTGTGACCCAAAAACCACACACACACACACACACACACACACACATACACACACACACACACATACAAATAAGCTCTTATCTACTAGGGATAAGAAATTATACTTTTTTTTTTTACAACACAGGGGCATCTCCCACCATGAACATACGTCATGTGGAACCAACTTAGACCCTAGGAAATTAAGCACTGACCATCCAGTCCTGACTCCTGGATCCCAGACATAGAAATGACAGACTTCTCTACATCAGCTCAGGAACCATATCCCCTCC
>PVKC010001890.1:0-46837 GCA_004027635.1 Crocidura indochinensis
TTTTTTTCTTTTGTTTTGTTTTGGTTTTTTGGCCACACCCATTTGATGCTCAGGGGTTACTCCTGGCTAAGCGCTCAGAAATTGCCCTTGGCATGAGGGACCATATGGAATGCTGGGAATCGAATCACAGTTCTTCCTTGGCTAGCGTTTGCAAGGCAGACACCTTACATCTAGCGCCACCTCACCGGCCCCTGTATTTCAATTTTGATTCACTTTAAGATGCCTTGGTAAATTTTTTCTTTATTTAAACATTTTGATTACATATATGATTGTGATTAGGTTTCAGTCATGTAAAGAACACCCCCTTCACCAGTGCAACATTCCCACCACCAATGTCCCAAGTCTCCCTCCCTCCCACCCCACCCCCACCTGTACTCCAGATAGTCTTTCCAGTTCTCTCATTCATTCACATGATTATGGTAGTTTTCTGTGTAGATATTTCTATAACTGCACTCACCACTCTTTGTGGTGAGCTTCATGAAATGAGCTGGAAGTTCCAGCCCTCCTCTCATTGTCTCTGAGGATTGTTGCAAAAATGGCTTTTATTTTCTTTAAAACCCATAGATGAGTGAGACTATTCTGCGTCTCTCTCTCTCCCTCCCTCTGACTTATTTCACTCAGCATGATAGATTCCATGTACATCCATGTATAGGAAAACTTCATGACTTCATCTCTCCTGACGGCCGCATAATATTCCATTGTGTATATGTACCACCGTTTCTTTAGCCATTCGTCTGTTGAAGGGCATCTTGGTTGTTTCCAGAGCCTAGCTATTGTGAATAGTGCTGCAATAAATATAGGTGTGAGGAAGGGGTTTTTGTATTGAATTTTTGTGTTCTTAGGGTATATCCCTAGGAGTGGAATAGCTAGGTCGAATAGGAGCTCAATTTCCAGATTTTGGAGGAATCTCCATATCGCTTTCCATAGAGGTTGGACTAGACAGCATTCCCACCAGCAGTAGATAAGAGTTCCTTTCTCTTCACATCCCTGCCAGCACTGATTATTCTCATTCTTTGTGATGTGCGCCAATCTCTGTGGTGTGAGGTGGTATCTCGTGAGGTGGTATCTCATCGTTATTTTGATTTGCATTTCCTGAATAAAAATAACATTTAACTGGAAAATTTAAATTACAGCTACTTATTAAATGAGTGTTTTAATTTTTTTTCCTATTATTTGAGGTTATCTGAATTTTTTCTGTGTTTGTTTTAGAGTCACATCCAGTGGTGCTCAGGAATGCTTAGCAGTGCTCAGGCAGTGCTCGCTCTGCACTCATTTGTCACTCCTGGTAGTGATCAGGGTAACATATGAGATGCTGGGAATAGAACCCAAGTTGGGGATCAAAACCTACCTACTGTGCTATTGCATAACCCAGAGGATATCTGATCTTTGTATATGAGTGTTTTGAAAATAAAGAACGATGAATACTTAGAAGCCTAAAATAAGGTAAAAAGCTTGATGCTTCCTTTTCAAAACTGTATTTATTTTAAAGTAGATGATTTTTTTTTTTTTGGTTTTTGGGTCACACCCAGTGATGCTCAGGGGTTACTCCTGGCTATGCGCTCAGAAGTTGCTCCTGGCTTGGGGGACCATATGGGAACCAGGGGATTGAACCGTGGTCTGTCCTAGGCTAGCGCAGGCAAGGCAGGCACCTTACCTCCAGCGCCACTGCCCCGTCCCAAAGTAGATGATTTTTAAGAAGTATAATATAATTTGGGAAACCAAATTAACTATATATGTATATATATAAAAGATCCAGGTAAAAGGACATGTTAGAGAATTAAAATGACTGAGGTGTGGGGCCAGAGTGGTAACATAAGTGGTAGGGTTTTTGCCTCGAATGCGGCTGATTCAGGACTGACGGAGGTTCAATCTTTGGCATGCCATATGGACCCCCAAGCCAGGAGCGATTTCTGAGCACAGAGCCAAGAGTAAACCCTGAGCACCACAGGGTGTGGTCCCAAAACAAAAACAAATAAATGACTGAGGTGTTAGAGTGATAGTACAGCCAATAATGGAGTTTGCCTTGCACATGACCAATCCTGGTTTAATCCTCAGCATATGCATACATATTGTATACATACATGTATATATGTATATATGTATATATATACATATATACATATATGTATATATATATGATCTTATAGCACAACCAGGGGCTACCAACCAGAAATCAATCCAGAGTACTTCCAAATGTGGTCCCAAACCTAAAAACAAAAAGTGAACAACAACACTAATGCAATAACAAACTAAAAGGACTGTTGTTAAAGTATGAAACTCCAGGGAAGAGTCAAATAGATTGTTTTCTTCTGAGAATATTTGTGACAAGAGTATTAAAGACATTCATTAGTGACATTTGAATGTTTTCAAGTATAAGAGATTGTAAATTTGAAAGAAGAGAGAGAGAGAGAGTGAAAGAGAGAGAGAGAGAGAACAGGACTGGATTCTTAGAGGGGCATTCTTTTTGAGTATATAGCAGGTATCCTGAGTTATGCATCTACAACAATCATTTTCACATGATAAAAAGCTTTAAATTGAAGCACATATTCCTAATTAAAGTAATATGCTGATTTAATTGTAGACACACAACCAATGGCACACTCTGCAGATAAATGGATATGGAAATTCTGAAAGTATGCAGTTGGTTTTTAGTGGCTTTAGGAACAAGAACTAGAGAAACCTACACCTACAGACTAGATTTATGGCAAGGCAAGTTACTGGCCAGCTGAGTCGGGCAACACTGAGAGGAGCTTCAGGATTATTTGATAGAGGATGGAGGCAAGGAGTCAGTGAAGAGTGGGTACTCAGAAACCAAACACACTCAAGAGTTGCCGGAACTGAATCTGATTTATTGGAAGTTCTGCTTCATATTTAAACAAAAGTTATCAATAATAAGAATTTGGGTAGATTAAGTGTAACTTTTTTTTGCTATAGAATATACATTGCACATCAGCATAATCATTAGACAATTATCTAAACATTACAAGTATATTATAAGTATATATTATAAGTTTTTTGTAATCAGTTTCATTTACCATAAACAGAAATCAAGTATATTGTAAATTCTTTATAATCAATTTTATTTACCATAAACAGACATGAGAAAAGTACATATTATTTACTTTTGAATATGATTCTTGATAGTCAACAGAAATCAGGAAAATACTTATTCTTTCTTCTTGGATATGATTCTTGCTAGACAACTATTAATCAACATAGTACAAGCCCTTGTCCATTTAATATTATACCAAAGAGCAATTGGGAATAAAGGGCAGATGCAATCAAAAGACCAAACACACCCATAACGTACAAAATATTAAAAAACTAAAGTATTATTACTGATTCTACCAACTTGGGAAAAATATTATTGTAGATTAAGATGCAAACAAAAGACCAAGCATACCCGTAGCCTACAAAACACTAAATAAGTGACTAAAATTGTTATTATTGATTCTACCAACTTGGGAAAAATATTATTTTAAATTATTCTATCAGCTTAGTGTAAGTAAGGTATATTTCAGCAATTGCTGCTTTAATCCAAGAGAAAAGGGCACACAGTTTGTTTTTATTATGTACTCGGCATTGTTAATTCTCATCATGCATAGATGTTCATTAAGTTTATAGTTGCTATCCCTGCCAAGTGCTAATCTAGGGCACAATTGGCCTTTTTTCAGCAGTCTATGAGCTGCCAGTAATCAGCCATCACACCTTCCTTCCTTCCTTCCCTCCTTCCTTCCCCTCCCTCTTTCTTTCTTTCTTTCTTTCTTTCTTTCTTTCTTTCTTTCTTTCTTTCTTTCTTTCTTTCTTTCTTTCTTTCTTTCTTTCTTTCTTTCTTTCTTTCTTTCTTTCTTTCTTTCTTTCTTTCTTTCTTCCTTTCTTTCTTCTTTCTCTTTCTTTATTTTTCTTTCTTTTCATTTCTTGTTTTCTTTATTCTCTTTATTTTCTTTCATTTTCTCTTTTTTCCTTATTATTCCTCTAATATATTTTAATTGATTTTTTAAAAAAATTATTTTATTCAGGTTCAGAAGAAGCATTGAGAGATAGAAAAGGCATTGAGGTTATGTCTTGCTTTCCATTGACCATAGTTTGAATCCCTGTTTCTCTCATCGACTTCTGACCAGGGCCAGGAATCACTCCTAATCACAGGACCAGGAATAGAACAAAGCACCACTGTACATGGTCCCAAAATTAAAAAACAAGAAACGCTTTAAGAATTATTGCAGTAAAATAACAGGACTTTGATAAAAAAAAAAACCAAACTATAATCCCATGATGTGACAGATTTAAAAAATATTTTACACAAAGTTGTATTTTTATGTAAAGATACATTAAAGCAAAAAGATCAACTATAAAATTTATTTTACTTTGTCTGGGTTATCAATAAGTAGTATTTGTGGGGTTTACATAGGAGTTTTAAACATCGCAAAGTATTAGATGCCCAGCACCAAATAAAATTAAGTTTCTGTAAAAGATAAACAAAAATGATAAAATGACCAGAGTCTAGGAGAAAATGAGATTGACTTGGGTTACCGCAACAAAAGGGAGCCCATTTTTTTTTTTTTTTTTTTTTGGATTTTGGGTCACACCCGGCAGTGCTCAGGGGTTACTCCTGGCTCCATGCTCAGAAATTGCTCCTGGCAGGCACGGGGGACCATATGGGGCACCGGGATTCGAACTGATGACCTTTTGCATGGAAGGCAAACACCTTACCTCCATGCTATCTCCCGGGCCCCGGGAGCCCATTTTTTCAAAATGTTCATCAAATTATTGAATGTAAAGTAGAGTACATTGGTTACAAAAACTAAAACAAGAGTTTAATTCACTTTATGGAGATTGAATGCTACAAACAAATAAACAAGGGAATATAAACACATAAAGAACTAAAAGATAAATAATAGCTTATATTTTTGTCTCTTACTCATTAAATTTAGTTAGGAGAGGGAAAATTGCTGTCATATAGTACCTTTTATAACTTCAGTCTTTAGATTTGATAATGGAGGGAGAAGTCCAGGCTGATATGATAAAATCAGAGTCCAAATTGATCTGAACAAGTAACTAATTCACAGGCTATCATATTACCATAAAAATTCTGAATCATATATATTGGAAGAATTCTGGAAGACTGGTGATAGGTTTGTGTGTGTGAGAATGTATGTGTCAAACAAAATCTAAGATATATCTAGAATCTGAATAAGTCCTTTGATTTATGATCTTCTCAGGTCAAGGATGTGTTTATGTGATTGTATGCCTGTGTTTATTAGCACTCTGTCATTTCCTGTTCATTGCCTGTCATGTGGTGGAATTCAGTAGATCTATGTGAGTAAATGAAAGACTTAGTGGTTTGATTTTCTAGCTAGAGAATGGATGAAAGAAGAAAATGCATAGTATATTATATATATATTTATATCCACATTCCAACCACTTTCAATGATTCTTCTGTTTGTTGGTTGGTTTTTGGGTCATGCCTGTGCAGTGCTCAGGGGTTACTCCTGGCTCTGCACTCAGAAATTGCTCCTGGCAGGTTTGGGGGACCATATGGGATTTTGGGAATTAAACCGGGGTTCGTCAAGGAATTGGGTCTGGGGCCACGTGCAAGACAAATGCCCTACTGCTGTGCTATCACTCTGGCTCTTTCAATGATTCTTATGTAATATATACAACATGTATTGGTTTTAGTAGGTTTTACTCCAATCCCCACAATACAGATTTAAAAAATTCAATGTCTGAGAAGTATATTTGGACCATGGTAACAAGGAAGTGGTATATTTATAATTAAAACACAACCATTATTTTCTTTTCCCCCAGGTGTCTGCTATATTGTAAGCCAGGAATAAAACAGTTAAAAGCTGGGCACATCTTATAAATATCTTTTTCTTCAAAAGGTGACTTGTTATTGGAGATGGCTTAAAGCTCACTATATATAGTGATATTATATGTTAGGATACTACTAAATAATGAAAACAATAAAACTATATTGTCATTAGTCCTACAGATTTGCTCAGTTTTAGGAATAAATCACAGAATAAATAGAAAAAGCATGATAATGTGTTATTGATGTAGTTCTCTGAAGCTAGGTAAGAATAGGTCGTTATTATGGTATTACATCATCTTAAAGCCACATCCTTTATCATTTTCATACCTTACATTAGTTACTTATACTTTTAAGTTTTTAATAAACTGGCTACTTCATCTATGAAAAGTCAGTCAAAACTTGGTCTATAAAAATTTAATGGAGAGAAACCTATATATAGAACCCTTATAAAGTAGAATCTCTGTGTGCATGCAACTTACCATTAGAAAAGGTGACAAGTAAGAGATAAATAAAAGCTTTTACTGTGAGTTTAATTTAAGAAAGTAATTACCTTGGCTTGTCTTAAGGTCATAATAGAGTCAGGAAAATAGTCTGTAGTTCTATCTTCAATTATATCAAAAGAAAATTGGTATCTATAATAATAATCTATAACTAAGATATTGTATTCAGACATAAGAGAAAAATAGGTTTCTGTTCTGTTCTTCCTGCCTAAATCAGGTGAGATTGTATCAGGATCAGGAGGAGTTGTCCAATAATAATGGGTGGTGATTAAATAAAAAATCTAATTAAAGCATTCTTTCATGGCTTGAGTGATAGTACAATGGGTACACTGTTTGACTTCCAAACTTGGGTTTCATCCCTAAATACCATATGGTCTTCAGAGCACTACTTGGAGTAATTCCCAAGTAAGACCAGGAATAACCCCTAAGCACTGCTGGATGTGACCCTTAAAATAAGCAAAACCAAAAAATAAAAACACCCTTTTTCAAATGTACTGCTATTTAATTTTACTTTCTATACACTAAATAACTGTATACCTATGTCTTCACAATCAAGTGTACTGAAATGTAATTAGGTCATTCTAAATGTTCCTGTAATTCCACATTAATGATTCATATTAAAGACTTTCATTGAATTCTTTTTAGGTCTCTGTGAATTTATTGTGGAAGATGACAGTGGTGATTAGGATTTAAGGGAACTATAATATGTACTCTACTTGTTACCATACTAAAGCAAAAAAATAACTTTTCACCCCATTTGGTCGATGTTTTTGTAGTTTTATAAAAAGTTATATTTTTATATATTTGTATATATTTTATATAGTTATATGTGTTACCTCATTTACTTCATATTGGATTTCTTATCCAATTTCTCTTAAGCTTCCTTTCATTCTCAAGGAGGATAACATAATTATTTTTTATAGTTATCTGTTTAGTTTTCAGTAGAGATGGGTAAATTAACAAAGACAGGAAAGGAGAGGATAAATTGGATAAGTATCATTTTCTTCTTACTAAGTTCCAGTTTTATTTCAAAATTCCAGTATATTTATGGGAAAACAGACGATATAGAAATAAGTAAATAAAAATATTGTCTGATTATGGATATTATGAGAAAAATAAACTAAGGCAAAAAGGTTGAAAATGAGAGGAGTAACTCTTAGTTGGAGTGAAAGCCTTTCTTATTAGTACAATTAGATAGATATCAGAATAAATTGGTATGGGAGGCAACTCAGAATACCTAGAGGAAAAAGAAGGAAAAAAGGGAGAGGAGTGAGATAGAGAAAGGGACCCAAAGTAGAGGAATGTCAGTGAGTTTGAGAAACAAGGACAAAGAGAGCAGAATGAACTAAAATAATAAATTAATGAGATGCAGATTTAAACCTATGTCTAACACCAAACTTATGTCCACATTGTTTCCTTCATACTGTATATTGAATATATGCATAAATATTAAGAATGACAAAAATTAAGCATAACTTGAGAATATAAAGTGAATTCTGTAAGCTTTGCAGAAATTAAAGAATATAACAGCAAGTTTTGGTTTTAAGTTGTTTTGGCAGATGACACAGACTTTTGAATTCAGACTCTAGACTACAGATACATGTGGTTTTGTAGATTTAAATTACAAAGAACTGAGAGTGCGATATTAGTAATAGTTACACATGATGAACTCCATGTGCTGAAAACTATTAAGTTTTTTCATATATGACATCATTTTACTCCTTACAGATTCATGATACCTATTTTTCAGGTAAGTAAAGAAAGTCACATATAATTACTTGCCCGATTCTTTAGTTTTAAATGATGATTTTTAGTGAAATAATCAATGTCATTAAAAATGTCTGCCAAGCAAGACTATGCAGACCAATTTATCCTTTCTTTTCCTGTCTTTGTTAATTTACCCATCTCTACTGAAAACTAGACAGATAACTATAAAAAATAATTATTTTATCCTCCTGGAGAATAAAAGGAAGCTTAAGGGAATAAAGTTAAGGAAGATGATAAAGATTTAGTATAAATCCAAGTATTTTTTGTCTTATTTTTCTCTGAGGTGCTGAGCGAAAATATGATTTTTCAATGATAATGTATGTAATTGGCCCTGAATAAAGTGCTCATTAAGTCTGCTTTAAAACACCCTTTATCTGAGAAGATAATTTCTGAAATCGGGGACACTTGATTATTATAAGTATTTCAAATCACATTCAATAATTAAAAAGCCATGAGGAAATATAAATCTGTTTGTTATTGCTAATAGCATACAATTTTAAAATGTGCTTCTTGGTATTTAAAGCTGTTTTTATGTGTTTTATGTTTTTCGATAAGCAAGTCTTTCAGTCTTGCTTCCCATGAAAATTGCTGATAAGATATTAGAAGCAACATGGTGGTTCTAGATAAAATATCTTAAATTATGTATATATACATCTTATCACCCTGAGAAAAAAGTCTTTTCAAGACTGCTTAATAAATTTAATAACAAAAGAGGAAAAATATCAACCTAAATGTGTAACTGGGTAGGATGTAACCAAGATAAAAATGGACGAAGTTTTTTGCTTTGTAACTAACAATTACTAAGACAACAGTCAGTGCCTTCTGGGTGACTGATGCACTCTGTTGCAACACAGAGAAGAACACTGGGGACATAGAGGAAATTTAGGATTTGTTGAACAAAGGAAATTGGAGTCAAGGACAACAAAAGATAAAATAAATAAATTGGACTACATTAAACCAAAACATTTCTGCACAGCAATAAAAACTTGCATCAAAATGATAAGAATTCTAGGCTAGTGTCATACTATATGCATAGACATCTTGCCTTGCATGTGCCCTTTATGTGGTCATGTGAGCACTGCCAGGAATGATCCCTGAAGGCAGAGTTAGGAGTAAGTTCTAAATACTGCCAGGTGTGGCCCTCAAACAAACAAAAACTCTCCAAATAATAAGACATCTTACTTACTATGACAAGATATTTATATAGTATGCATTTGACAAGAAATTAATATAGAAAATTTCAGAGTACTCATAAAGCTCAACAACAAAGATATAAATAATCCAATTAAAATGATCAGAGAATCTGAATAGACACTTTCAAAAAGGAGATGTATGGTGGACATACGTCTTGCACAGAAAAGTTTAACATCATTTACTCTTATTTGAGAAATTCAAATTAAAAGAGCAATGAGATACCATCTCATACCTGTGTGTACTGCTATTCACAAGGCAACAAATAAAATATGGTAGAGAGGAGTTGAAGGGAAGAAAATCCTTAACCACTCTTGATGAAATGAAACTTGGCAGAGTCATTATTAAAAGTAGTATGCTGTTTTCTCAGGAAATAAAACCAGAAAAATCTTTTTTTTTTTTTGTAACACTTGGCAGTACTCAGGGCTTACTCCTAGCTCTATGCTCAGAAATCACTCCTGGCAGGCTCAGGGGACCATATGGGATGCCAGAATTCGAATCCCATCCTTCTGCATGCAAGGCAAACACCCTACCTCCAGGCTATATCTCCAGCCCCCAAACCAAAAATTTTTTAATTGTGAATTACAAAATCACCAAGTTAGTTATTCAACACCAGTCTAACACTGGTCTCTTTACAATATATGCTTCTCTCCATTACTGTGTCCAATTATTCTCTTGTTCCTAGCCTGCCTCTATGTTGGCATTATATATCTCCTTTTTTTTGGGGGGGGGGACACACCTGGTGATGCTCTGTGGTTACTCCTAGCTCTGAGCTCAGAAAATGTTCCTGGCTTTGTGGTACCATATTGGGGATCGAACCACAGTCCATCCTAGGCTAATGCAGACAAAGCAGACAGTTTATTGGGGCCACTGCTCTACTCCTGCCCTCCTGCCCCAATTTTATATCTCCTTTTAACATTCCATTCTCCTTCAGACCATGTTCCTCCATCTCTATTCTATTTTACCCTTCCCTGATCTTCCTATCCCATCAACCAGGCAGTTTCCTATTAGAGACCAGTTTTCATTCTCTATTTCTGTGCCTTTGGTCATTTGTTAGTCTTATAAAAACATGACATATGCCATGTTATATTTTATTTATATTATAAATATATTAAATTTTGATATCCCTTCATCTCATATGGGATGCTGGGAATTGAATATGGGCTCAGTGAATGCAAGGCAAGTGCCCTCCTTCCCTGCTGTACTATTGCTTCAACTCCATAAATTTGTAATGTATTTTAAGTAAGTCCCACATTAGAGAAAGTGTCACATCTCTTACTTTCTAAATGACTGTTCTTTTAATTGAATATAAGGTCTAAAGTCCTTATAAATAATCCAATTAAAATGATCAGAGAATCCGAATAGACACTTTCAAAAAGGAGACTTTCAAAAAGTGAGGACTTTTTTGGCATGACTTCTTTAGTCCTTCCATCGAAGGATCTGGAAAAGAGTAGTAGCTGGGAAATAATTCACAGGCAGTCGGCTAGAGTTTCTTTGGAGTCAGCTTGTTTTATTGCACTGCCTATCTGCCATGTGCATTTTCAAACATGGCTTCTAATGCTAACCTTTTCAAGCATCCTCTCTCTGCTGCTATTCCTCTAGCTATCTCCTGTTATCCTCTCTGCTGCTCTTAAGCCATGTCTTTCTCATGTCGTTTTCTCCGGAGCTCTTTCTGTCTCCCTTTCTGCTGCTCTACATGCTTCCTTGCTGAGTTCCAGCCCCCTGGCAGCTCCTGATTAATAATCTCCGAGGCTCTTCCTCTCTCTGGCTCTTTTTTAATTCCCCCTCTCCCTCCAGGCAGACTCCTTTACTCACCCATTCCAAGTGTGGGCTGTTCTGATCATTCAGGTGGGATAAACAGTAAGTTGGGGGAGCAGATACCCACAAATGACTCGGACATTACTTAAAAGTACAGAAAAGTTCATCAGCCATACTGCGCCTGTACACTTTCTGTCTTTATGAGTAAAAGCACCATAGTTTAAAAATATTCTCAGTTGATGATAACCCATATTTACAAACTTTCTGATGGTTTTAATATTAGCATACATTTTAATTACCTAAATATAATTAAAGATCTCTTTGATCAATACTCAAATAGATCCCATCTTTCTGTTATTCTAAAGAAAAAGACTAGAGGAAAGGTTTGGAAAGCTTCTGTATATGGCCGGTAGTGCTGTTATGGGAGGGGATTCTATTGTTCTTTGATATACATTGACTTATAAAAAATTATGAACAGACTGTGTAGATTATGGGATTGGTGAGCATCGCCACTTTCACAAACAGTATGTCCTATACCAGGAGAGAGTAATTGAAAACTTAAGTTATAACTGATTTAAAGTAAGAAAGCATGTAAACACAATCCATCAGAAAGAGGGTTAATATTTATGGTTTCTATACCATTCAGAAAACTCAATAATTAAAAAAATCATATAACCCATTCAAAAATTGAGAGATATTAAAAACACTTCTCAAAGTTAAGACAATGATTAGTAGATATGAAAGAGTGCTCATTATCAGTTATGAGTAAGGAAATGCAATTCAAAACAATGAGATAATGTCTCATACCAGTAAAAATAGCCTAACTGAAAATACGAAAAGTACTATTGTTGGTAGGGATTTGGTGAAAAAGGAAACTAATTTACTCTTGGTACAAGTATCTTTTGATTGAGCCTTTACAGGAAACAATAGGAAGAGTACTCAAATGTGTAAGAAGAGAATTTTTGTTGGATTCATTGATCATAAGGTGTCACATGGAACTCATTTCTTGGCTCCTAACCACAAAAACAAAATCATTAATTCTAAAGGACATAGGCATGTTCATACCCAGGTTTATTGCAGATCTTATATAAATAAACAGGATATAGAGACAACTCAAATGTTCAATCACACACAAACAGATTTGGGTATACAGTAGAATATTATGCAGCTGTAAAAGCAAGATAAAATTTTCTGTAGCTTGGATAAAACTGGAAGGTATCGTGTTAAGTCAGAAGGAAAAACAGATACAGGATTTTTCATGAATTTCATTCATCTGTGGAATATAGATTATAAAATAAGAACACAGGCAATACTAAACAATGAGAAACATTTGATTGGAATACAGTAACAATGACCAAACAGGAAAAAGAAAGTGGGGGAAAGACAAGTCTAGAAGATATATAGATAGTGATAGAGGGTTGTGAGCCTTTGGTGATGGTGATAAGTGTAGTAAGTTTGTATACCAGTACCATACATTTTCATTCTAAAATAATTTCCTAAACTATAGTAGAATAAATTTTAAAATAACTAAAAGTAAGTTAGAAAAAAGAAAAGGTAAAATAAGGCAATGTGTTCTAAAGTGTTTTTAATCAGCTTCTTTGTGATTTTAATGAGTTTATTGCAATGGAATAATGAGGACAAATATTAGTATTTATTATATAAAGCCTGTAAATGGATTATTCATAAGATAATTTTGCTTTATGTAATTGGAAAAAGTGAAGGTAGGAATGTAATCTTAATCTAAATGATAAAATCTAATGTCAACCACATGTGTAAATAAACTGACTCTTTTTTTTTTTTTTTGGTTTTCGGGTCACACCCGGCAGCACTCAGGGGTTACTCCTGGCTCTATATTCAGAAATCGCTCCTGGCAGGCTCACGGGACCATATGAAATGCCGGGATTTGAACCACCGACCTTCTGCACGCAAGGCAAACACCTTACCTCCATGCTATCTCTCCGCCACCCCCCTTTTTTTTTTGGCTTTTGGGTCACACCCAGAAGCGCTCAGGGTACTCCTGACTCCTGACATTTCTAAGACAGAAAAAGTAAGAGTAAGTCACTCTGATTAGGCCTGGAAATTTTTTTTCTTAACATTAACAGATCATTTACAACTGTGTATCCAATGATAAACCACTCAGAATGCTTAAAAGAAAAATTCTGAGTAAAAATATTAGTGGAATGACACTAATGCCAAATTAATAGAAATAAATTTAAGGTCTTCAAACCAAATCCGTGGCATGGTCAGTAAAAGTTGTAGGCCAGGGTTGCAGCTCCCTAAAAAAATATCACTTTTGAAACTCGGTCATGAACAACTTTGCAATCATAGGTTTTAAATAGAGTAAATAACTAAAACATAGAAAATATCACTTCTCTTATATGTGACACAGGGAACTGAGTTTAAGAAGAAAAAGACTATTAACATTTTAATGTAAATGCATAAGGAAAACTATATTTCCATAATAATATTCTGAATCATTTTTCAATTTCAATATGTATATATCAAATATAATGTATATATCACCTAGAAGAAATTGATCATTCTTTTCAAAAATATTTGTTAAGAACACAATAATAGAATGTTAAATAAACCAAGGTTTTAGTAATGTTTTTAAAATATTTAAAGAAAACAAGTTTATACTAATTTCAGGCTTTAGTTATGGAAGACTGTTTTGTTGAGAATGACAGTAATAAATTATTATGATAAAATAGAGAAATAGTTACTCAGAAAATGTCATATGTATTCATTACTTAGTGTTTCCTATATTTCCAGATAGAATAAAAGAATAAAAATGATGAACTATAAAATTTAAACTATAAATTCTGATTCACACTTAAGGAAAACATAAAAGAATAAAATCCTCATTCACAAAAATTTTCTATTTATTTATTGCCATGTTTTGAGTTTGAAGTTATCTGTCAAAAGTACAAAAGTATATAAAAACATACGAAATAAGTTTAATGTTAATGAAAGCAACCTACTTACAGGTTTACTGTACTTTACTGTGCTTTGGGTTTTGATGAGCAAGCAATGGTTGATTAAAATGAAAATTTTAACAAAGCTTTGTTTAACAAAACAAAGATTAAACAAAGCTCTTAACAATCAGCTATCTAGGGTTTTGCCATTAAATACATTTCTTGAGACTACTAGACCGAGACCATTTTATGGGGCTGATTTAGACAGAGCTGTTCTTGCTTTAATGATATTATATTGATATGATAATGAGATTTTAGGAGACAATTCAGAGGTTATGACTCACTAGGTACATGTGGTAAGCTAATAAAGTGTCTAAGATTTAAAAATATTTTAAATACTAACTGGATGTAACATTATCTGAGTTACAATAGTATACAGGTGTCTTTCAGGTTCAGAGATCCTGGAAAATATAAAATTAAATGTGTGTGCTGTAATTATCAGCTGAATAATTTTGAAAAGCTGTTTCTAAGAAACCAAACCTAGCAGTATGACATAGCTTCAACAGAATGTGTCTTATTTGGAGTCTCTTTTTAATTTCAGTGATCACAGAAATGTTTTTAGCTCATTTAGTAGTTGTGGTAGGTATTCTACTAGAAAAATTATTCAAATTATGTTTTCTGGTATATAAAGAGATACTCAAACTATTTAGAGAGACCCAGGTTTCACAAATATGTATTGGGATTTCTTGTAAAATCTTGGTCAAGAGGATCATAATTTTTAGTAATAATATTATATTCTATTCTTGTAGTGAACAGAGATTTGGAGATGTCTTCATGAAGAAAATCCCTTTCTGTCAAAAAAGGTATCAAAACAGTGTCATAGCCTTGATGGATGCAGATGGTACTGCTCTATGCCAATGCCTATTTATAATTTATAGATGATCTATCACAGTTTTCTTAGATTTAACATTTTTATTAATTTTATTCAGTATGAGGTTTTAATAGTCATAGTTTCTTCATTAGTTGGTCATGCTAATATCTCTCATGCGAAAAAAAACCGTTTTTGCTTTATTATTTTCTTCTATAGGTATTTAAGTAATTTGTTGGAAATAGCAGACTTAAAAAAAGAATGGGTATATATAAAACAAACATATTCATAGCTGATGAGGCACCTCTTTGAGAGAAAAAGTGGTTGATGTTATCTATGAATATGTATGTCCTGGGGAAATTTTTTAGTCTCTCGCCAATTCTTTTCCTATCCAATCCATACCAGACTTTCCACCCACACCACCCACTTTGTGATGTCTCAGATCCCTTCTGTCTCTCCACACTCCAAGGAGTATTGTGAGGCAAAGAGAGTAATTGTTTGTGTAGCTTTAAAATATAAAAAGCTATAAAAATTTGTTATTAAAATTAGATATAGCAGAACTCTTTAAATGAAAGAATGTATATACTATTGAAATGTTATAGACTACCTATAAGAAAATCATAATTTTGTTTAAATATTAATTTCTTATTTCACTGAATGATTTTAAGAGCTAAATGTTCAAAGAAGTTTAGAATTATGCCCATATATGCAGCTGAAATAAGATGTTAGGCTAGTTATCATTCTTCTGAACTTTTGTTATATAAAAATCATGAATTTATTTTATCCTAGGATGTGAAGATTGATGTCAGAAACTTTTTAATGTATTTTAGATTTTTATAGTGGAAAATACATATAACATATATTCACATATACATAACACTGCATTTAATGCATTCATTTTGTTATGTCAGACTTATAAAGAAACATTTTGTTAAATGCATTTCTAGCTACAAAATTTTCACTGCAAATGATTTGTATTTTCTATTTGTTACTACTTATGCAATGATGAAAATTGATGCAAGAAAATTTAAGATGTGTTGTGGTCAAAAGAAATAAAATTAACTAAATACCAAACTGAAATTTTTTTATTTTGCTAAAAACAAATTCAATTTTTTATCTTCCTTAGATAAAAGAAGCTTATCAATTAGAAAACAAACAATAAAATAGTTAGCTGGGAGAACGCGGGAGAAAAATGTTAGAAATTATAATGTCTTTTATATACTTAAATAGATTTCTGAGTCTTGAAGCATCTACAGAAGTCACTTGATTTAGGGAACTTTGGGGATAAAAGATGCTTATAAAAGTTTATTTGCAAAAAAATTATTTGTTTGTTTTGGTGTCATATCCATTGGTATTCATTGATTATTCCTAGAAAGTCTGTTACTATTTTTCATTTGTTTTTTAAATGTATTTTATATTTTTACAAATTTTTATTGAGGCCAATGTGAGTTACATATCCTTCACATTTATATTTATGGTAGATAGTAACAGTGAATTAGTATTGACCAGTATTGACCTCCCTTTGCTACGGTTCTCAGCATGCATTCATATCTCTACCCTTAACCTCCTGGACTGCTAGTATAACAGGTCCCTTTTGTGCATTGCTTGTTGTAGTTTGGGTCTTTTGATTCTATTGTTGTTAATATTGGTTCGAGTATTTAGGTCTGATCATTTTTTTTATTTCCACTCAATGTTCATGAGACCACTTTGCCACTAGTTCTATCCACATTTTTTTTCTCAATTTGTAGAAAGCCGTAGAAATATGAGCCAGAATAAGATGATTCACTTTCTATGGTTCTATTAAAAAATAAAGAAAAAGCAGGTGAGAACCTTTATGAAGATGCTATAAATATGAAATTAAAAAAAGAAAAAGGGGGGCTGATATGGCAAATTTGTTTTTTGTTTATTTTGCATAGGATATAGTAAGTATTGGGGAAATTAGAAAGGAAATTCCTTTGGCCTGAGAAATACAGAGTGTCTCCACTATTGAAGAATACTGTCATGAGATCAACTACAGGCTCAAGACATGTTCATTGTCAAACTCCAACGTCTTTTCTTTATGATCCCAGGAAAAGTTCTGCTTCATTGGAGATTGTTGTAATCAGTTTTCTGTATTTAGTGATCTTGGTTTTTGCATAGATTCTAAGATGGTGTGTTTCCTGATTTCATCCCATCACCATTAGGTGATAAGGAAGGGCAACATGCCCTTAGATCAAGTTGTCGCTGTTTCCTCATCACCAGGGTGTCATATAAATCTACCCTGGTGCACGTCAGTGCCTGAGACATATTAGGGCCTCTCCTGGAGTGATTTTGATTCCTGGTGCCGCTGCAGGAACTATGCCAGTTCTAAGATTGGAACCCAGAGTTTGGTGGTGGACTGTGATGTCCACTCACATGATGTCTAAGTCGAGTCTTCATGACAAATGTTCAAGGTAGAAGGCACCCTTTATAAAATTTATGTGTTCTTATCTCTATTAGATAAGAGCTTGTTTCTATATATTAGATTTCCCCATTTTAGTGTGACTATTCAAACAGGAATGATTCCATATTATATTATTGGTGTATTTGGGAGTAAAAACTACATGTTATACTATCTCTGTACCCTGCTTTTGACCTGAGCTTTTATCCTTTTTGTTCTTGTTTTTTTTGTTTGTTTGTTTTTGGGTCACACCCGGCAGTGCTCAGGGGTTACTCCTGGCTCCATGCTCAGAAATTGCTCCTGGCAGGCACGGGGGACTATATGGGGCACCGGGATTCGAACCTTTTGCATGAAAGGCAAACACCTTACTTCCATGCTATCTCCCGGGCCCTGAGCTTTTATCCTAAGTAAGACTTTTATACTAGAATTTCTTATTAAGCAGAACCAAAACAAGCAGCCAAAAAACCCCCAAACAAACAAACAAACAAAAAACAAAAACAAAAAAAACGGATGAAGGAGGCTACCTCTACATTTGGAAATAAACACACTAAAAGTTATAAATATTGAGGAAATAAACATACAAAGAATATATAGATATCCCCATTTTCTTTTGAGATATATGGGGGAATATGATCCAGGACACATTTTCATCCCGCACTATAGTCTTATTGAGTCTGATAAATGATTTTCAGCAGTAAGGTATCAAGTAGTGCCCTTGAGCTGAGGACTGCTCTGAAGCTAACTCCAGTAGCAAACAACATTGAGGGGGTTGGGAAATAAAGGGCTACACTGAATGAGTCAGTAGAGTGGTGGTTGCAGCTTCTTGCTGGGGTGAGAGATGTGGGACTGAGAGTGAAGTGAATCCTTTCATTTTGGGAGTCAGGTGGCAGAGCATGGATATGATCTTGGCTCCTAAGGAGTTAAAAACTGAGGCTAGAGATGGTTAAATAGAGAGAGATAACAGAACAGATTGAGGGGATGAGAATATAGGAGTTTTGAATAGGAGGGGAGGGATAATATATAACAGGGACTATATACAATATAGTCATGGATTGTTTGCAATACAGATTAGGTAAACATAGAGGAGTTCACTGCATACACATTCATGCCCACTTATAGACAGCCATTAGAGATCTATTTATCAGTTTTAGTTGGAGGCTTGACCCTTATGGTATGGGTCAGAGCTCTTGAAAATCGAATAAATTAAAATAAATAAATAAAATAGAATTAAAAAACATAAATTTAAAAAAAATTTAAAAATTGGGTTGGCATAATGGAGGAGAAAGATTATCCAATTTCTAGGCATTTCATCAATGTTGAGGGTGAACTTTGATAAAACTTTTGATCTTAGACTGTGCATGGAGCATTTTAGGATAAACATAATTTTCACATCAGAGTATTAAGCAATATGGTAGTGAGCACTATAAAAGAAGTCTATCCTACGTAGTAGCATCCACCATATCTTGTTCATTGAGGTGCCTTTCCTGAAAGGAAACTGACAGGGTGGGCATTATGATATGATAGTAATATAGCTTGAACTGAAAAATAAGAAAAAAGGAGAAAAAGGGAAAAAGGGAAAATGTAATTTTCAACAACATAATCAATGAGGGGTGCCTGTAACAAAAGTTTATATGGTGTTCAGTTGCCTATTTCAGTGGTCTCTATGGTCATAAACTTTAGGTTTAGTAGCAGACATAATCAAAATTAAATGGATAAATTAGAGTATTTTGTCAAGGCATTGTCATAATGATCATTGTACTGGGAGTCTAATATGATAGAGCACTAAATTGCAAAATTAGGATGCCCCACCTATATCTCCAAGAAATTCTGTGGACAAAAAAATTGAAGAGTTATTTTATACATAATAAAATTAAGACACTAAAACAAACAGATAGTGAGCACTGGAGTGAGAGTCCTTGGCATTCAATTATATTCCGAGCCAAATTCTGTGGATAAAATAATAAAAACATTATTATAGGCCTTTGTAGCGAGAGGTTGATTGAACATCTGTTCAATCTAAACAGCTGCTTCTGTTACTGCAGGTTTCTTTGTTGTATAAAAGAGAGTAAAGACTTTGTGTTTCTCCTGTTCCACTTTATTTGTTCCCTTCTTCTTTCTATACCCTGGCACCTATTATGTTCAGAGTATCTACCATTTAGACCATTGTGGAGTTTTGTGGAGTTATTCTAAACACCACATATCAGTGATATCATTCTGTATTTATCTTTCTTCTTCTGGCTTGCTTCATTTAACATAATATTTCTCGTGCTATCCATGTGCCTGCAAATTGTATGATTGTATCATTTATTACTGCTATGTAGTATTCCATTGTGGATATGTACCATATCTTCATGATCCACTCATCTGTTTTGGACATCTAGGTTGTTCCAAGTTTTGGCTATTGTACGGAATGCTGCAATTAATAGTGGTGTGCATATGTGCTTTTGGATGAATGTCTTTTTTTCTGAAGATAAATACTCAAAAAAAGAGATTTCTGGGTCATATGGCAGCTCAATTTTGAGTTTACTGAGAATTCTCCATACTATTTCTATAAAGGGTTAGATCAGGTAGCATTCCCACTAGTTGTGTATGAGAGTTCCTTTCTTAATCCATCCCCGCCAACAGAGTTTGGTCCCATTGTTTTTGATAAATGCCATCCTCGCTGGTGTAAAATGGTTCCTCATTGTTGTCTTGATTTGGATTTCCCTAATTATAAATTATGATTAATTTGTTTTTCTGTGTCTGTTGGCAACCTGTTGATCATCCTCAGAGAAATGTCTGTTCATTTCTTCTCCCCATTTTTCAATTGTTTATTTTTGGGGGGATTGTGGAACTAAACTTTTTGAGCTTTGTATATACTAGATATCACACTTTTATCTGATGTGTTGAGTGCAAAAAATTTTCGCATTCCATTATCAGTCTTCTAGTTTCTTTTTGTTTATTTGTTTTTTGGGGATTTTTTGTTTGTTTATTTTGCCATACAGAAACTTTTTAGTTTTTTAAAAAGTTTAAAAACTTTTTAGTTTAAACTTTTTAGCTTAAACTTTTTTTAGTTTAGTTGCATTTATTTAGGTTTGATGCTATAGCTCTTGCCATTGGCATTCTATCATCAGACTTTTTTGAGGTATAAGTCTTGGAGTGTTCTGCCTATGTCTCCTCAATGAATTTTGTAGCTTCAGGTCTGATATCAAGATCTTTAATTCATTTTGAGTTGAGTTTTGTGAAAGGTGTCAGGTATGGATCAATCTTTAGTTTCTTACAGATGGATATCGTATTTTGTCTTAATCGTAACTTTTCAAAGACTTTTATGTCTCTGTCACATTAAATTAAGATATGTTTATCAGTAATCACACACTTCAGTAAACTTTATGATAGTATAATAAATATAACACCTATGTACTTGGAAGTCAATTGCAAGTCAATTTGTTGTCATCAGAGACCAAATCCACTATATGAAATAATGTTCATGAAAGAGCTTACTTTTTATGCTGTTTTTTAAAATCAGACTAAATAAATAAAAATTGTTTCTAGATAATTGAAGAATGATAGTTAACAATTATAACCTTTAAAAAACCACACACACTCCACTATTTTCCCATCAGTAATGTAAGAACACCCAAAACTGGTCAGTTTGCACCTGAAATGATCAGAGTTCTGGAGGCTAAAAGTCAGAAATTAGTGTCTTCTAAAATTGAGGGTTCAATAAGGTCACATTTTCTGCAAAAATTTTTCAGGGAACATCTTTCCCTATTTTTTTGAGATTCTGGTGCTAACTGCATACCTCTGCTTGTAGCTAAGTCATTCCAATCTCTGACACCATGTCAGGATTCCCTCTCTCTTTTTATTCTCTTTTCACACTTCCCTCCAATTCTCACTTTTAGTGCACTTGCATTCTATCTAGGATTATCAGATAGATAATCCAGAATATTTTTCTGATACCAAAATCAAGTTGCAAGAATCCTTTTCCAAACTCAGTCTTGTTTACAGATTTTAGAGATTAATTAGGACCTTATCTTTGGCAGCATTAGTCAGGTAACTATAAGGAACTAAACATTGAAGGTCTTTCTAATCCAATTATACTGTTCTAATCATAATAATTAATTTAAATTATTAATCATGATTAATAGATCTAATAACAATGTTCTTTTCTTGTCCCTTCAAAGCTATGCAGTTTTTCTTTTTTCTTTTTCTTTTTTTTTTTTTTTTTTTGGTTTTTGGGTCACACCCGGCAGTGCTCAGGGGTTACTCCTGGCTCCATGCTCAGAAATTGCTCCTGGCAGGCATGGGGGACCATATGGGGCACCGGGATTCGTACTGATGACCTTTTACATGAAAGGCAAATGCCTTACCTCCATGCTATCTCTGGGCCCCATGTTTTTCTTATATATTGTACAGCTAAACAGCATTTTCTTTTATTTATTTATTTTTATTATTTTTATTTTTTTGCTTTTTGGGCCACACTAGGTGACACTCAAGGGTTACTCCCAGCTATGTGCTCAGAAATCGCTCCTGGGTTGGGGGACCATATGGGATGCCAGGAGATCGAACTGCAGACCGTCGTAGGTTAGCACATGCAAGGCAAGTGCCCTATTGCTTGCGCCACTGCTCCGACTCTGTTTTCTTTAATTTAATTTAATTGAAACCATTATTGTTTACAAAGTCCTTTGTAGTTAGATTTCAGACATACAATGAATCAGGGCCATCCTCACCACCAGTGTCAAATTTCCTCCAACATCATTCCCCAAGTGTTTCCCAAACCACACCCACCTCCCTGCCTGACAGACAGGCCCATTTTAAGTTTTAGATAATTAAAGTTTGTGTCTCTTGATTAATTTGTTGTTGTCTTTGGCTTGAATAATTAGTGCTTTCCTTTTTTAACACCATCAATGAATCCGAGGTCACTTGGCCCCTGGCCCTTGTCCTTTCATATTTGTTTTTTTGTTTGTTTTTTGGATCCTCCACTCAAATTTTTTCCTTCTCCTTGCTATACTTTGGGGCCAAGGTTGTTTGAGACAACTTCCAATTAAACCATTGTATTTTTTCATGCAGTTATTCTAAATTCCATATATAAGTGATATTTTGTATTTATCCTACTTCTGGCTTCCTCATTTATCGTCCAGTTCCATCCATGTTGCAGCAAATTGCAAGGTTGCATCATTCTGGACAGCTACGTAATATTCCATTGTATATACATACCACATCTTCATGATTCCTTTCATCCACTGTTGGACATTTGATCGATTCCAAATCTTAGCTATTATACTAAGTGCTGCAATGAATAGTAGTTGCATATACATCCTTTTGTGTGAATGTTTTCTGTTCTGAGGAAATATACCAAAAATGGGTTTGCTGGGTCAAATGGCAGATTGATTCTTATTTTACTGAGAATCTATCATATTGTTTTCCATAGGTGTTGGATCAGGCAGCATTCCTACCAGCAGTAGATGAGAGTTTCTTTCTCACCACAGCCCTGCCAACACAGATTGTTTTCAATATCTTTTATATACTGGTGAAAAGATATCTTATTGTTGTCTTGTTTTGGGTTTCAATAATAATAAGTGATTATGAGCAATTTTTTCATGTTCCTATTGGCCTTCTATTGGTCTTCCATAGAGAAGTGACTTTTCATTTAATCTCCCCATTTTTTTTTGTTTGTTTTTGTTTTTTGTTTTTTTTTTGGGGGGGTCACACCCAGCAGTGCTCAGGGGTTACTCCTGGCTCCATGCTCAGAAATCGCTCCTGGCAGGCACGGGGGACCATATGGGGCACCGGGATTCGAACCGATGACCTTTTGCATGAAAGGCAAATGCCTTACCTCCATGCTATCTTCCGGGCCCCTAATCTCCCCATTTTTTGATGTGGTGTTTAGAGTTTGTGGAATTAACCTTTGTGAGTACTTTGTATATCCTAGATATCAAACTTTTATCTAATATGTTGAATGCAAAAATGTTCTTCCAATCCACTGTCTTTTGATTTTAGCCCAGGTTTCTTTTGCCATACAGAAACTTTTTAGTTGATGTTGACCCATTTACTTATCTATAGCTCTTGCCATTGGCATCCTTTTATCGAAGACTTCTTTGAGGTCCAAGTATTGGTGTCTTCTGTCTATGTTTTCGTCAATAAACTTTATGAATTTGAGTCTAATCTCAATATCTTTAATCCATTTTGAATTGGTTTTTGTGTAAGGTGTGAGACATGGATTAATCTTTAGTTCCTTACATACAGTTATCCAATTGTTCCAATACTATTTGTTGAAGAGTCTGTCTTTGTGCCATTTTGTATTCTTGGTTCTTTTTTCAAAGGTTAATTGAACATACACTTGGGGGTTTGTCATTGTATATTCTATTCTGACCAATTGATCTAAATATCTATCTTTGTTCCAATTCTGTTTTGATCAATATGGCTTTGTAATATAACTTCAAATTAAGCAATGAGATGCCTCCCAGTTTATGCTTTTTAATGTGGATATGACTATCCGAGGTCTTTTAAGCTTCCACACAAACTTTCTAAGTCATTAAATAATTACTTTTGAATTTGGATAGGGATTATTTTGAATCTGCATAGTATTTTAGGTAAGACTTTAGGTAAGGTTTTAATAATAGTGATTCTTCCTATCCATGAGAAGAAAATGTTTTTCCATTTTCTCGGGCTTCATAAAGTTCTTTCTTAAATATTGTGAAGTTTTTGTAGTACAAGTCTCTCACCTCTCTTTTTAAGTTGATTGCTAGGTTCTTGATAGATTTGGACACTATTTTAAATGGGATAGACTTTGATTTCTTTCTCCTCTGAGTATTTATTTGTATAAAGGAACACAGCTGTCTTTTGTGTATTGATTTTGTAACTAGCCACTTTGGTGAATTGGTTTATTGTTTCTAGGAGCTTTATTATGAATTCTTTAGGGTCTTTTATGCATATTATCATGCCAACTATAAAAAGATATCATTTTATTTCCTCTTTTTCAATTTGAATTTCTTTGATTTTCCTCTTTTGCTTGATTGCTATTGTTAGGATTTGTACTACTGTGTTGAGTAAGAGTGGAGACAATGGACATCATTGCCAAGTGCCTGACCTTACTGGAAATGCTTTCATTTTTTCACCATTAAGAGTAATGTTGGCTATGTTGGCTATGTGCTTTTTAAATATACTTGTTACTATCTTCTTTTTTCACCTCCCAGCCCCCATTAATATCATTTTAAAATAAACTTTTTGGTTGAAACACTATGAAATACAGTTACAAAGTTGTTTATGATTGAGTTTCAGTCATCCCTCCACCAATGCACATTTCCTACCGTCAACCTCCCCAGTTTCTCTCCTGGCCTCCCCACTATCTGCTTCTATGGCAGTCCTTCGTCTATTTTTCTTTCTCACATCTCTCCCTCTCCCATTTTCCTTCTCTCCCCAATCTGTTTTGTTTTCTACTCATTGCTTCTAAGACTTACTTGGCCTCTGGGTTCCACTCACTTTTTTTTTCATTTCTCAATGTGTTGAAAGATATAGAAGTATGAAGCCAAACAAAATGATTCAAGTTCTAAGATTCTATGAAAATTTGGGAGGCCCTATCTAGGAGACATAAATAACAAGGAGGGGGTAAGTGTGACAAGATTTTTATTTTTTGCATAGGCACAATAAACGTTGCATAAGTTAGAAAGGAAATTTCTTTGGCCTAAGAAATACAAGGTGTTTCCACTCATGAATCATACTGTCATAAGACCAAATACAGGCTCCAGGCATGTTGTTTGTTCAACTCAAAGTCTTTATGGTCCAGGAAAAGTTCTGTTCAATTGTTGTTGTCAAAAATCAGTCTTCTGTAATTACAAATCTTCTTTTTTGCACATATCCTGAGATGAAACCTAGGGTAAAGTCTTTCTTTATGGTCCCAGGAAAAGTTACTATCTTGAGGAATGTTCCTTCTACTCCTATTTATGCTGAGGGTTTTAATCATGAATATGTGTTGGATTGTGTCAAATGTTCTCTCTGTATCAATTGATACAATCATTTGATATTTACCCTTCCTTTTACTGATGTTGATGTTGTTGTTAATTGGCAGTATTTCTATTGTATGTGATACTATCAATGGGAAGGACCTTTATGAGATAGTGTTTTGTCTTTGCAGTAAGTCACTAAACATTTGTGCAAGACTGATGTGATATACATATATATTTTTACTGATATGATATATATTATGATATATCTGGTGAGACCAAAAATTTCTATGATATAACTAACTTAAAATATTCACCTGTTAACCAGTGGATCCAATATTTTACTTACTTATTTTATTAAAAAATTTCACAGTTTATCTAACACTTTATATAGCAGTTTGTATATACTCTTTAAAAGATAATCAATGAATAAGCAGTTAAAAGAGTGGTGATACCAAAAAAAAGAGAGATTTATGATACCAACTCTGCTTCACAACATAAAAAATTGACAGTCTATTATTATGATGAACTGATTTTGTAACAGGCATAATTGTACAGAAAAATCTACCATTGAATTTCATTTTTATTGTCTCAATCAGATGGTGTCATTGGTTCTAAAATAATATCTTTTCATCTTAATAACACATTTTGACTTTGTAAACAACAGTCAGGGTTTGTGCGATTGATGCTAAACTTTATGAATATGGATTTGTAACTATTGTAATACATTAGGGCAGATTCAATTTACTTTTATATAGTCAAATTAAGAGGTTATATTTAAACTTAATCTTGGGATTATTATGAAGTGTCATTCTTAGCAATCTATTCTTAGAGTATATGTGCTATGGTGAAGTTCAGAATAATAGTAACACAGACTGTATGATAGTTCCTCACAAGAGGAATTCAAAATGCTCAGTAAACAGTATTCATCTACTCATTAAACAAATACAGAGACTATACAATCTTGAGATACCTGTTGAAAATGTAGTTTGGAGAACCTTATCACATCGATACAAATTGTATTGAAGTTCCTTGCTAATTGCATTACTTTTATAATGTCATTTTATTTCAATAACTAAAGTTTTGTTATTCTTTCTCTTCAATTGTTCTTTCTTGTGTCTATTGAAATATCATTGAAATATTATTATTTGCAGTACTGTTCATGATAGTCTTGTGCATGCATCATTTTGATGCTATATCCACCACTAGAGAGCCAACTTCCCTCCACCAATATTCTAAAGATTCCTCATACTCTACCCCAGATCAGCTTAGTTAGTAGACAAAGTCTCCAGAGTTTTTTCCCTTTGCCTTTTGCTACTTCCTTTACAATATCTATCTATGATATATGTTTACATTTCTCAGAGCTTCTGATTTCTAATACTTACCTTTTCTAAATCAATACATTCCTTATCTTTATTATTCAATTACAAACATTTGAGTTTTTAATTTCTTTTTATGATTAATTTGCTTTCGAATTGTTGATAGTGATTGATTTTATAGAGATATTTTTGATATATTTTTGTATATGGTCTATACATCTTGGAAAATGTGCAATGTGTACTTGAAAAGAATGTATACCCAATTTGGGGGAATTTTTTATCAAATATTTTTTTAAATAAGGCTAGTAATACTAATAGAAAAGCCTCAAAATTTTTTTTGTTTTTGTTTGGGGGCCATACCCAGTGACACTTAGTGGTTACTCCTGGGAGTGCTCAGAAATCTCTCCTGGCTTGGGGGACCATATGGGATGCAGGGGATCGAACTGTGGTCCTCCTAGGCTAGTGCAGATAAGGCAGACACCTTACTGATTGCATCACTGCTTCGCCCCCAAAAACCTCAAAATTTTGAGGGTTAAATCATATGAACAGTATGAAGCATTTAAGATTACATAATTAAAGTATATTGATATGTATATCAATAATAAAGTATATAATAAAGTATTTTCTTTGGATTTTTGGGCCACACCCATTTGACGCTCAGGGGTTACTCTTGGCTATGTGGTCAGAAATTGCCCCTGGCTTGGGGGGATCATATGGGATGCCGGGGGATCGAACTGAAGTCCATCCTAAGCTAGCACTTGCAAGGCAGACACCTTACCTCTAGCGCCACCACTCCGGCCCCGTAATTCATTTTTGCTTGTTTTTATTTTATTTTGTTGAAACCATTGTGACCTACAAAGTCTTTCATAGTTGAATTTCAGATATTGCATGCATTGTGAGTTATTACTGACTACAGGTTCTGAAATAGAAAATCAGATAGGAAAAAATAGTTTGAAGTTTTTTTGTTTGTTTGGGGGTCATATCCATTGATGCTCAGGGTTTACTCCTGGCTATGTGCTCAGAAACTGCTGCTGGCTAGGGGGGACCATGTGGGATGTCAGGGGGTTGAACTGCAGTCTGTCCTAAGCTAGAGCTTGCAAGGCAGGTGCCTTACCTTTAAAGCCACTGCTTCAGCCCCTAGTTTGAAGTTTTTACTTAAGTCTCTTTTATTGCACATATGTGAGACTATATTTTACTTGATGTACTGCATATAATGTATTCCTATGTTGTTTACATTTCTTTTTTCTTAAGCTATTTAGTAAATATTTCTGATCCAACTAAGTAAGTCGAATTCAGTACACATGCTCTATAACATTCTTCCCTTCTATTATATAACTTAAGTATACCTCCAATCTTGTACTCATTGAGTCTGTGTTCTGGCTCAATTCTACATTGTTTTCTTCACTTTCTCGCCTTGATTCCTTACACAATCCCTTCACATGTAATTTTCTTTACATACTCAATAGCTCTCTATTCCCAAACAATGAAACTGTGGTTAATGTTCCTAAAGACAGTGACAAAGAATATTTGATTGTAACAAATATAATGGTCCAAACAAATATCTTTGGTTTAAACTAATTTTATATAATCTCAGGACACATTTTAGTCACTTGTTCCTGGCAGAATATTTATGTTTTTTACTAACATAAAATTGTACTCACACTGACTGAATGCATGTGTACTGTAATTTTCTCTTGGTACACTGACATAAATAGCTTCCTTATTTAAGATGACAGACACTGGTTAAATGCTGAGATTGTCAAAGAGTAAGTTAACTTTCAGTTTCTTTCTATATATTGATAACATTACATCTTGTCAATATTCTTTATTCCCTGAGGACATATTTTTTCATTCACTTGTTCTTTTCTATAGATGGCATATATAAGAGAAACTCTGTTCCTATATTGTTCTATATTCATTTCTTTCTTACTTTGTTTAACAAATATTTG
Source organism: Crocidura indochinensis (assembly GCA_004027635.1). Classification (NCBI taxonomy): domain Eukaryota; kingdom Metazoa; phylum Chordata; class Mammalia; order Eulipotyphla; family Soricidae; genus Crocidura; species Crocidura indochinensis. The sequence goes on from PVKC010001890.1 coordinate 28,421, forward strand.
CTACGTAATTCCTATATCTCAGCACTATGCTGGTAATTAAGAATATTATAGTAACAAATTAGGCAATGTTGAATTTTTTCATGAAAAGAGTTATTCCTTTATTTAATTTATAAAACATTCAATTATTGAAAGCCTTATCTTAATATTTGCTTTACCTTTGTGTGCCTATTCATTTGGATAAACATTGAAGGCATTGAAGAATGAGGCATTGAAGAAAAAGTACATTAGATCTTTTCCTAGCCTTTGTCACTCTTTACAAATATATTCTTATCTTGATAATGTGTTAAATGTCATCTGACAAATATTAATTTTTGTTCTTTAAAGAAACTATGATATTTGAAATAAGGACCAATAGGTCTGATAATTTTATGCAACACTGTGATAAGCAAACTATCTGGACAATATGAAATTCAGAAAAAGAAATTTTTGCTATTAATCAATTATAATTAGATATCAATATATAAAAACAAGCAAAATTTTTCCAAAATTCTACTTATTTAAGGAGGTTAAAGGTAAAATTAAAGGTTATTTTTGTCATATATCCCTTTAAAAAAAAGATCCATATTGTCTGCACAGCATTGACAAAAAAGAAAAACAATCTACTCATCCGGTTGGAATTTCAGGATAAGGTCTTGTTTATGTAAAAAAATAATCTTGTCAATTACCCATAATTGTTGAAATACTGAGCTTGGAGGAGTGTGTGGGCAGCTGGCTGTGTATCTACCTAATATAGATTCAACATCTAATGATTTTACATGCCCTGTAATAAATTCCTGAACGTTACTGCATACATTTTTTTGTTTTGTTTTTGGTTTTTTTGTGTGTGTGGGTCACACCTGGAAGCACTCAGGGGGTTACTTTTGGCTCTACACTCAGAAATCGCTCCTGGCAGGTTTTGGGAACTATATGGAATGACAGAATTCGATTCACAGTCTTTCTGCATGTAAGGCAAATGCCCTACCTCTGTGCCATCTCTCTCGCCCTAAATTTTGATTTAGTATATCCAAGTGGGTATAGGACAGGATCACTTATATAAGTAGATAGGAGGTCTATATTTTAGTGTAGTCATAACCAGATAGTTTTTATGTATGTTTTGAAATGTTATGTTATGTCATTCATAAAGGAGTAATGATCATTTTATTTAGCAGATGACAAATCTTTACTAGTAATTAGTATGGAACAAAAAATAAAAAGGGTTGAAAAAGTAAAATCAAATCCCTGATTTAAAGGTATCCATATGTGATGAATTCATTTTATAGAAAAACTGAGAAATATTGAATTATAAGTTACTCTTCAAGCATGTACTCTCCCTTGGATATATATTTCATTTTGATAAAAGTGATCTTGTTGCCTCACAAAAATAGTGATATATAGATACTTACAAAGTATTACAAGAGGTAGAAGTGTTAGGGAAAATGATACCTGGCTATGCTAAAGAGAGAATTATAAATGAAAACAAATTTTTGGTTTAGCTCATATATAAAGATAATGTCTGCATATATACATATAAATATATTTGCATATGTAAATAAATAAAAACTATAGCATTCTGTGGAATCTTTTAAGTTACAGAAATTTTCATGTTGTCTTTCAAAGATTTTGTGACAATGTGGGACCAGAGCAATAGCACAGCGGTAGGGCATTTTCCTTGCACGGGGCCGACCCAGGACGAATCTGGGTTCCATTCCTGGCATCCCATATGGTCCCCCAGCCAGGAGCAATTTCTGAGTGCATAGCCAGGAGTAATTCCTGAGCATCACCAGATGTTGCCCCAAAACAAAAACAAAAATGACAAAGATTTTGTGACAATGAATGCCTTCATATTTACTTGCAAGTAGAAGAGAATATAGGTAACATGCCTCATCAGGCTCAGACCCCTTTTCTTCCAGTTGGTCTTAAATTTTATTGGCATTTAATTGCCTCACATCAAATAAAAGTTACAGTTTTGCCTCATTGAAAATACTGTGACACTTAAGTAAAATGATAAATATGAAATGATCAAAATAGTGGCCCATTATACATTTTACAATCATTTATGTCTAAAATGCATTATAGTTTGAACTATCATTGGTTTTCTTCTAGCTATACTTCACTTCCAAGTAAATTTTATGCCCTGTCATTGAGGTATATGGTTCCAGAGGCAACTATTTTTTTCCTTAGTTATGTTGCTATCATTGCATATACTTCCTTATTTAGAATGGACAAGTCCTATCTTCAAATCCTTAAATGACTCTCCAGAACAGAAGTTTGAAAAATTTCCTGAAGCATTACAGGTAGCAATTATTATTATATTCAACACCATGGTAAAGATTTAATACTGTTAAGTTCAACTAAAGCAGTCACAGGTAGAAATTATAGCTGTGTAAATACATATTTAGTTACATAAACAAAAGTCAATCCTCAGATTGACTGCAGGAGTAATTTGGTAATCTTTGCTATAAGTTTGATAGTATTTGCTAGAAAGTTCCTTGAAGTTTTCAGCACGAGATGTTTTTCTAGTTAAATTTCTTTGTAGGTGAACTTTTATCTACTCATATAACTATAGCCATCCACTCTTTATACATAAGACATGATTGTCTTTTTTATAAGACAAAATTTTGAAAACTGGAGTGCATTTTGTTTTTCAATACCTTTTCAATACCTTTCTAAAGGTAGGGCATCCTCAATTAAATGGAAAACTCTAGCAAGTTGCTGTGCTGTGGTCTGGCTTCATGATTCAATTGTTTTTCATGAAAGCTATAACTTTCAGAGTTCATTGAAGGGGGACAATTCAATATAAACTATCCTTTTATTTTTTAGAAATGAGATGATTCAGTTATGAGCATAAGAAAAAAAGAAAGAAATACTAGTCAAGTAGATTGAGACAGAAGTAATACCACTAAGCTTTTATACACCTATGAAAGACTCTGGATATCAGAAATATAGTAAGATAAGATTAAGAAAAATTAATAGAGTACAAAACAAGAAGAATGGAAAACCATGATAAAAAGAAACAAATTTAAGACATTTTTGTAATTTCAGAATATTGTGCTTATAGTTGACAACCAACACAGCCAAGATTTATAACATCTTTTTCATGTTTTTTCTCATTAGTTTGCCTTGACACATAAAAATTAGTTGTTTAAACTTGTTTTATATTTTAATTTTTTTTGCCATATGTAATCAGCAAAGTGCTGGATTATGCAAACTTGCATGCTGATTGTATTTATTTTTTTTTTTTACAAACAGTTGATGTTGGTGACAATTTGTTCAGATACTCATATTGCTCTCCATTTCCCCCCTGCTGATTGAAAGTTTGCAAACACTTCTAATATGTAGACTATTTATGCCTCTACTACATACACCCTGATCTTATGTGATATACATTTTTAGAACTAGATTTTCACTAGTAAGTGGAGGATGTGATAGGAGCAGATATTATCTTTCAGAATTTCAAATTTTGCCTCTACCTGAAGGATGTTAAGCTAGAAAAAATCATTTATTAGATATAATTCCCTGGATATCCAATACTTTGAGGTTATATCTGAGTGTAGATTTTATTTTTACAGTCTGAGCCTATTTTCCTTAACAGAGGTAAGAGAATACATGACCTCCCTCTCTATTTCAGTTGGAATCACTCAAGTTCTGTACTTTAATACCTCAGTCTCATCATTCATCTCCCATTCTTTAGTTGCTATCATTTTTAACCCTGTGCTAATTCTGCTTTCAGAAAATCATTACTTATTTCAGAATATACTAGGAATATTTTCTACATACATCAAGAAGAAAACTTTCAAATTAAGGCTTTTATAAAAATTTTGCCTTACCCTTTCTATTCAGCCAATGATTTTTCTCTTTGAAAATAGGTGTGGGGCGTCACACTAGATAGTACTCAGAGGCTCTTCCTGGAAATGCCATTAGCTCTTTTTGGCTCAGGAGTTGATGCTATGATAACTGTTTGTGGTGCTGGGAGACTGAACAAGTGTTGATCACTCACAAGCAAGCACTATACATCTTGTACTATTTTTCTGATCCTAATTTTTCTCTTTAACCTAATTTGAAATGCATTTTATGCTTCTCAGCTATTGTGAATAATGTGGCAATGACTGCAGGAATCTGAAACTGAGCACACACACACAAAAAGGTTACAATAGTAATTGCCACAGTGATGGTAGACAGAAAAAAATACAGTGTTTAATGGATAAAGTTATGTAGGAGAGATCATTTCTGAAAACATGGTCTATATCATGGTATAGTTAATAATAGTATATAATATACTTATTAATAGAAAGGCTTTTAAATTGATTACAATATTAATTATAAAGAAGTGATAGTTTTATTGTGATGAGATTATATTCTTCCTCTCATCCTCCTTCTCCTCTTCTGTCTCTTTCTTTTTCTTCTTTTCTTCCTCTTTTCCATTTAAACCCTGTGGCTTATAATATTGTTAATGAAGTGACATCATGCATATTAATTTTACCTCCTTTAACTCCTAGATCTTGTCCAAAGTGATCATTTCTAATTATCATTGTCATTGTGTTCTCTTCAATGAACTAACTTCACTCCCTTTCTGGCAAACTTTATACCATGGATTGGCCCTTTTTGAGTCTATAGTCTTTGGATTTTATTATCATAATTTCTTTTTTTATATCCCACAAATAAGTGTGATCATTTTACGTCTATCACTCTCCTTCTGACTCTTTTCACTCAGCATGATACTCTCTATATTCATCTGGCTATTAAGCAAATTTTATGACTTCACTTATCCTAACAACTGTGTATTATACTATTCTGTAGGTGTACCAGAGTTTCTTAATCCATTCCTTTGTTTTGGGTTTGTGATTGCAAATCAAAATAACAATGAGATATCACCACACATCACAGAGACAGGCACACATCAAAAAGAACAAGAACAACCAATGATTACACAGATGCAAAGAGAAAGGGACTCTTATTCACTACTGGTGGAAATTTTGACAGATCCAACCTTTTCATAAAACAATATGGACATTCCTTACAAAAATATGAACTGGAAATACCACTCTGTGGAATATATCATAGAGACACAGAAACACAGTGAAGAATAGGCAACTGCACTCTGTGTTCATTATAAATCATTATGTTCAAAATGCAGATTTTCAAAATGTATCTTGGATCTGCCCAGACTTTGTCTACGGTCTACATTTTCCATCTCCAGCAGTCTATTCCTGTGAATCTGGGGTGACTTGAGATCCTTAGTTTTCCACATCCTATAATATACCAGCCTGTCATGAAAATATTTTCTAACTTTCCTCCCATTCTATGTCTATCTGATTTACCTAAAAGTACTCAGTGACTTAAAAACAGAAGTATTGACTACATTATTAATTTTAAAAAGGTGTTTTTAGTTTATCTTAGAATGGGAGCAAAACCCTTTCTTTAATATTATTTTATGAGAAAACCAATGTCCCTGATGAACATTCTCAAAAAAATTCTCAAAAAGATTCTCAAAAAAATTCTAGCAAATAGGATCCAACACCTCATCAAAAAGGCTATAAGCCATGGCCAAATAGGATTCATTCCAAAGATACAAGGATGGTTTAACATAAGCAAGCCATTCTATGTAAACATAACACAACAATGAAAAGAAAAAAAGCCACATGATCATGTAAATATATGCAGAGAAAGGATTTGACAGGGTCCAACACCTATTCATGATGAAAACTTTCAACAAGATGGAAATGGAAGGAACTTTTCAATATAGTCTATATATATATAGTCAAGGCCATTTAACACAAGTCCATGACAAATATTATAATCAAATGGAAAAAATCGAAAGCTTTTATTCTAAAATATTGCACAAGACAAGACTTCTGTATACTTAACCAATGAGGTGAAAAACGTATCCAAAGAAACAACGAAACACTGCTTCAAGAAATAAGAGAACAACAACAAAAAAAGTGAAGACACATACCAAGTTTATAAATTGGAGAATTACCATCATTAAATACAATATTCCCCAAAGCCTTACATAGATTTAATGCAAACCCTCTAGGGATACCCATGATATTCTTCAAATAAGTGAATCAAACACATCTGAAATTCATTTTGAACAATAAATGACCATGAATAGATAAAGCAACCCTTAGGAAAAAATGTTGGGAGGCATCACTTTTCCCAACTTTAAATTGTACTACAAGGGAGTAGTCATGAAAACAGAATAGTATTGAAATAAAGACAGACACAAATCAATGGAATAGACTTGAATGTCCCCCAGGCTTAAAATTAAGTAATCTTCAATAAAGGGGCAAGAAAAGCTAAATATAGCAAGGAAAACCTCTTTAACAGTGGCATTGGGACAAATGGTCATCCACATGCAAAAAAAGTGAACTTGTACTTCTATCTAACACCATGCACAAAGGTCAAATCAAAATGAATTAAAGATCTTAATATCAGACCTGAAAATATAAGGTATATAGAAGAACATGTAGGTAAAACACTCCATGAGATTAAGACTAAAGGCATCTTCAAGGAGAAAACACCCTTGTCCAATCAAGTGGAAGCAGATTTAAACAAATGAGACTGCATTAAACTGAGAAGCGTCTGCATCTCAAAGAAAACAATGACTAGGATACAAAGGCCATCCACGGAATGGGAGAAACTCTTCACCCAATATCAGTCAGAAAAGGCTAATATCTAAGATATACAATTTACTTACAGAACTTAACAAGAAAAAAAATCTAATCCCATAAAAAATGGAAAGAAATGAACACTTCTTCAAAGAAGAAATGCAAATGGCCAAAAGGCACAAGAAAAAATGCTCCACATCACTAATCATCAGGAGATGCAAATCAAAACAACAATGAGGCATCATCTCATACCACAGAAACTAGCACATTACAAAATTGAAGAATAATTAGTGCTGGAGTGGGTGTACGGACAAATGAATTCTCATTCACTGCTGGAGGGAATGCCATTTAGTCCAGGCTTTCTGGAAAACAATATGGAGATTCCTCAAAAAAAAAAAAAAAACAGAAAGTTGAGCTCCCGTATGATGCAGCAATACCACTCTTAGGGATATATCCTAGGAACACAAAAACACAATAAAAAATGCCCTTTGCATACCCATTTTCATTGCAGCTCTATTTACAATAGCCAGAATGTGGAAACAATCCAGATGAGTGCTTAAGCAAATTGTGGTACATATACTACAATGGAATAGTATGCAGCTGCCAGGAAAAATGAAGACATGAAATTTTCCTATACATGAATGGTTATGGAAACTATTAGGCTGAGTTAAATGAGTCACAGGGAGAGAGAGATACAGAATAGTCTCATCTGTAGTATTTAAGAAAAATAAAAGACAGTATAGTAATAATAACCAAAGACAATAGAGATGAGGCTTAGAAGGACCAGCCCACAATATGAAGCAAACCACAAAAATTAGTGAGTACAGTTAGAGAAATAACTACACCAACAGCTATCATGACAATGGCAGTGAAAAATAGAATGCCTGTCTAGAATACAGACATGGGGTGCAGGAGTAGGGAGATGCAGTAGGGAGATGTAGTAAGGTTGCACTGAATTATAGGGGGGTTAACTCTTTATGACTGAAACCCAACTACAAACATGTTTGTAACTATGGTACCTAAATGAGTACATTAATAATTAAAAAGAAATATCAAAAATATCAGTCAAGGGCAGACTATTAAAAATTCATTCTATTTTGTCTTACAAATATACTATCATTTTACATAACATCTCATTACTGTTTTTCAACTATAATGTCATATTTTTCCCTTTAAATTCAACTTTAAACACCTCCTTGAATATAGTTTTTTATGTTTTATTTTCAAGATAAATTTTGACATTGATGTATTGAGGCAGAGTATGGCAAGAATTCTTCTATAAAGAGAAAAATAATAGGTATAAATAATTACATTTATAAAATAATCAATTTTGAGATTTTACACTTTGAAATTAAAGAAATTTTATATTAAAATATATATGATTTTGGAACTAAATGTCTGTATTGGGTGCTATTAATTGCCTGTTCAAACACCATAGCTTTTATTTTATATAAATTTTGTATTACCACTTCATATTTGATAGTGATTTATACATTTGAAATGCACTAACCATTTGTCAGTGATTTAGTATAACAGTCCCGTGGGGAAAAAGGGGTCCTGTGGAAATCTTAATTTATATATGACTTTTTTTTTTTTGGTTTTTGATTCACATCTGGTGACGCTCTAGGGGTTACTCCAAATTATGCACTCAGAAATAGTTCCTAGCTTGGGGGACCATATGGGACTCCAGGGGGATCAAACTGTGGTCTGTCCTAGGTCAGCTGCATGCAAGGCAAATGCCCTACAGCTGAACCAATACTCTGGTTCCCTATATGTAATTTTTCCCTGCTCCCCTATATATGACATTTTTGTAGTTAATTTTTTTTCTCAAGACAATAGGATTCACAAAGATGCATCTGAGAACAGATCTTTCGTTTTTATGGGGGCACACCTAGCAATGCTTAGGAGTTATTCCTGACTCTTCATTAAGGAATTACTCCTAGTGGTGCTTTGGGGACCCTATTGGATACTAGAGATTGAACTCAGATTAGCCAGGTGCAACAAAAGCACCTAGTTATTGCACTGTTGCTCCATCTCCAGACATTTCTTTTATTTCCTCCTTATTATCTTAAAGGTTTTTGATCAACACAACTTCCATGAAAAGAAATCTTCCGAAAGTAGAGGTCCTTTGGTTTGGGAGAGAAAGGAAACCTGGCTGTCATCTACAATTAAGTTGATGTCATGTAGAACTTGAAGCATAAAGCATATGTGATCAACATCTCTGCTATGGAAGTATCTGAAATAGAGACATTTAATAAAAGTTTACTAAGGGAAAAAGTATGACAATATGCAAAAATTAGAAAAAAAAGTTTCTTCAGAGGTTCATATTATGGTTAAAACTTCAACTCCATGACCAGAGAAATAGGGTGCTTTCCTTGCAGTCATCCAACATGGGTAAAATCTCCAGGCACTGCATAACACTCTGAATATCACAGGGAATGATCCCTGAACAAAGCCACTTATAGTTTATAAATAAACAAAAATCCAAAATATTTTATTTAGAGTTTGGCTTGAAAATAATCCATTCTATTTATCAGGTTTATATTTACAAAATCAATTTTTACCAATTTAGATATTCTTTTATGTGGTGTTACTGAGATCTGATGGACTGACTTGACCTTTTGTGATGTATGAAGTTAGAGTCTCAGTTTTCTCTCCCCTTTTCTGTATGACATAAAGAAATATTATATTAGACACATGAATTTAGGTAACTACCTTAAAAATTACATAGTATTGGGGCTGGGGCGGTGGTGCTAGAGGTAAGGTATTGCCTTGCAAGCGCTAGCCTAGAACAGACCTTGGTTTGATCCTATGGCATCCCAAATAGTTCCCCCAAGACAGGAGCAATTTCTGAGTGCATAGCCAGGAGTAATCCCTGAGCATCAATGTGTGTTGCCCAAAAACAAACAAAAAATTGCATGATCTTATCTTAAAATCTCACTGTAAGCTCTTTGACTTAGGTATCAATAGTTTAATAGCAGGCTATTCAACTTATTTGTCACTCCTGCTATTATCTGTGAGGAATATCTTTCATAAAACATTATTGTGATGACTGTAAATTATATAGTATAGTATGATGGGAACTTTAAAATTGCTATCTAAATGTATATACATTTGCTTGTTAGAGAAATGTGACGTATTCTAATTACCACCTATGATAATTTTATGCATTATTTAAATATTACTTACCTATGTTAAATATAAATTACCTATGTTGGAAACATATTTTATACTTATGTATAAAATTTTATTTTAACTGCAATTATGCTGAAGTTAGATAAAACATTAAAAAAAGAGAAAATTTTGTGTATATTTTCCCTTAATTGTTTACCTATATCTGGCATTTCTACTCCCTTCCCCCAGTTTCCCACTCTTCCCCTTGTTCATTCTTCAGATCCCTTCTGGTGGTAATTATCCTCCAGCAATGAGATAAGTAATTCCTAAAATTATACATTAATTTTGTATTTCCAACCCTATTAAACACTCCCATTAATCCTTTTATGATATATGGGATCAGTATTCCCCCATACATATGCCTTGTCTGAAGAATTCAATTTTTTTAAGGTTTTCCTGGACCTCAATCTTCCTAGAAATCATAAAATTGAGTCTTTATTCTCATACATGGTAATATTGTCATTTCATTTCACTTTTTGTTGTGAAGCTGCTAAAAGTTAAACTTTACTTCTATTCTAATTTTTATAAAGAATACCCACTACATCATATAAAATACATCTTTGATTTTTATAATAAAGCTTGAAGTAGAAGCCTCTTACAGAACAGTGCAATACCTTAATAGTATAGGGTCACAAATTCTAATGCTGTTATTCCATATACAAAGGGCACAATCTTTGCAATTCTGCTGTTCAATCCTGAAAGCTCTGTTGTTTGCACTCCTATGTTACAAACAATTTCCAGCTGCACCAAACCCACATATATGTGAGCACCACAAAAACAGTAGTGTGGTTTTCAGTGAATACAGCAACTCAAAAGAGACATGTATGTACAATGAGTTTTGTACCTCAACACAATTAGAGTATAATTCCTGAAATCAATGTACAAGCACTACAACTAAAGTAATATAAACTGTGTTGAACACTCAAGAATCATAGCACTTGACTCTTAAGAACTGTAGCCTAATGTGCAACCCCAAGCAAGCACTGGCATTAGCTATGTGTGTAACCCCAACTCATTGCAACAACATCAACAATAACAACAAAGGATGCCAGGAAAGTAGCACAGGGATAAAAGGGTTCATGCAAATTCCAACCCTGGTTAAATTCTTAGCACAACAGGACCCCCTCAGTACTGGTGTGGCTTTGGTGATCTCCAAGCTCATAGAGGCAGAGACTCCCCTCACCCTTGGGCTTTTACATGGAATACTCCTGTCATTGACAGACTATTAGAGGGATTAGATCTCAGACCTTCTAAGAATAGTTTGGGAGGTCAGCAAATGAGTGGCAACAATGGGAAGATGGAGCAGGGAAGGAATAAATTAAATAAATTTAAAAGGAATTAATTAGTGTTTTAACCAAAATAGTGCAATGCAATATTCTATGACAGAGGGAAAATAAAAGAAGTTTTCTAAATACAAGAAAAATATTTAAAGGGGACAAAATTTTTTGTGTTAGTTTCTTGAATTAGATAAAATATTTCATTTTTTATTTTTATCTATATACTTTTGGTTTGACTTTTTGACATTTGAGTACCAATATAAAAATCGAGACATAAAAAGTTTTAAACCATAAAGACAAGGAAATAAAATGATATCTTGTTGCTTTAAACTTATTTATTGAGTTCATCTTTGTGTAAATCAAGAAAAAGTGAGTCTGAGAGTTGACTAGATAGCACAATGGGTAAGAGGCTTGCCTTGCATTTTGATGACTTCTTTCAATCCTTGGCATTTCATATGTTCCCCTGAGTACCTCCAAGAATGATATCTGAGCATAAATCCTGATTCAGACTAGTTGCTCCCCCCAAAAAAGTGAGTCCTTTAGCAGTGACAAGTATCTGTCCACTTAATTCATTAGAGACAGAATAATTATAAGTTTACAAGGTTTTATGCAAAAATAACATTCAATAAATCAATAGCCACTTAGGATGCAAATTTATCTATTTTGGAAGAACTAATTTTATTCTGCAAAAAATCAACTATACAAAACTTTACTATTAAAGTACTATTAAAATAATTGGATGCTATAATTTAAGAAAAATTAAAAATATCCCAAAGTAGAATTATAATTGCCAACGTTTCTAAATAATTCTGTAATTATTTGTATGAGATTTTTAATTCTTTTTTTTTTTTTTTTTTTTTTTTTTTGGTTTTTGGGTCACACCCGGCAGTGCTCAGGGGTTACTCCTGGCTCCATGCTCAGAAATCGCTCCTGGCAGGCACAGGGACCATATGGGGCACCGGGATTCGAACCGATGACCTTTTGCATGAAAGGCAAACGCCTTATCTCCATGCTATCTCCCGGGCCCCATAGAGATTTTTAATTCTTAAGTAATATAAATTATAACATATAGTTACGAATATTATATAAATAAATTTAAGTTATTATATATAATAAATTAAAATACTTAATTTTCCCATATTTGTATGAGATTATTTGTTCTTTATCTTACAAAAAAGAGAGTCAAATAAATAGGACCATAAGATTAATATAATATTTTTTATTTTTCCTGTTTTAAAATTTTTTCTAGCATCATATATCAGTTTATTTATATATATGTATATATATATGCATGCACTGTCTGTCACATGTACATATATACACTTTTTTGTGTGCATAGATAGCATTTATTTTAGCTTACATGTGACAGAAATATTTATCACAGGAGGCTGATATCTTTTTGATTTATAAAATTTTAATTAGACATGTTACATATGTTTAATCTTTTGTTATATTTGCCATTGGAACCGAGTCTCAAAATCTCTGATGTTGAGATTCTAGAATGTTTTTAGCTTTGGATATAATTCCCAAGTCTTTAATTCACTTGATATATCTCTTGTGAATGACAATAATGATCTCATTTCTTTTTAGTTTTTATATTTTTCTTTCTATCTTTCTCATGTGACTATCCAATTTTCTCAATACTACAATACCATTTGTTCAAAAAAGTTTTCCTGGGCCCAGAGAGATAGCACAGCGGCATTTGCCTTGCAAGCAGCCGATCCAGGACCAAAGGTGGTTGGTTCGAATCCTAGTGACCCATATGGTCCCCCGTACCTGCCAGGAGCTTTTTCTGAGCAGACAGCCAGGAGTAACCCCTGAGCACCGCCGGGTATGGCCCAAAACAAACAAAAGCCATTGTATATTTCAAATTCTTTGTTGTAGATTAGGTGTCAATTTATATGTGAATTTTTTTTCTGGACTCTATATCAATTAGTCATAATGATATTTTAAATATCGTTTGTTTTGTAAGATAGTATCGAGTTAGGGAAACTTGATGTGTTCATTTTTTTCTTAGGGATAGTTTTGACTAATTTCAATCAATATAGAGATTTATAAAATCTGTTTATACAAACAATGAGTTAGAGAAAAATTAGATTAAGAAAAATATGAGACAAAAATTTAATGTGCTTTAATACATGCTTTGCCTGACATATATAGTAATATAAACTCAATAAAAAATTGTAGAACACAAATGTTTTACAAAAGATAGTAAAAGCTCAGTAAGGGAGTTATTGCCAATAACTGAAATCATGTAAAAGTGCATGCAAGGCAAATTCTCTGTCCACTGTCTATCACTCTTGTCCAATTAAAGTAACATTTTGGCAATAAGTCCCTCATTGAGGGCTTTTTCTTTGTTTGTTTGGGCCATACCCAGCAATGCTCAAGGGCTACTCCTGGATTCATACTCAGGAATTACTCCTGGTAGTACTTGGGGGACCATATGGGATACAAGAGATAGAATCCAAGTTGGTTGCTTTCAAGGTTAGTATTCTACACAACTGTACTATTATTCCAGCCCAATATTGACAATAACTCCCTGACATATATAGCATCACATAGTCCCTCAAACATTTTAGGATGCATTTTAGGGTGCATTTTAAGGTGCAATTTTAGGGTGCTCGTGCACTTAGTGAGGTGTACTCCAAAAACCAATTAAAAAAATACACTCTTTAGGGGTAGGAGAGCTAGCACAGCAGTAGGGTGCTTGCCTTGCATGCTGCCAATTCATGACGGGTGGTGGTTTGAATCCAGCATAGAATTTTTAAGTTAATTCTACTTAGTCTTTTTGACTACAAATATTTTTCTTTTTATTTGTTGCCTCATTGCAATGTCTTCTATTTTATTCTTTTTGACCTATATCAGAAATTGTCTTTAGAAAAATAATGGATATGAATGTTGTATGATATTCTATGTTTTGATGAAAATATCTATCAATATTGACAAGTACTTGGAAGATATTTTTCTTCAAATTGAAAGGCTTTCCATGGGATATTTTACTTTACAGAGATACAAATATTGGTTTTAAATATTTTTTACTGAGATTATGTTGATTTACAAGAATCTAGCTAATTTTTCTTAAGGGGTACAATATTGCCATTAGAAGTGAGAGCAGGGGCTTGAGCATTTTGTTGGTAATGAATTGGCAATAACTTTTGTATAACATTATATCATTACCATCATTATAATCATGTTATAATTTTAAAATACACCAATCACCAAAATGCTAACATATTTTATATATAATTACATTATTTAAGCACCATGATAACAAAATTTTTCATTGTTGAGTTTCAGTCATATAAAGTGCACCACCCTTTTCTTTACCAGTGCACATTTCCCACCACCACTGTTCCCAGTTTCTCTCCCACTCACCCTTCCCGGCCTACCTGTGGGCAGACGAAAATGCTAACATCTTCGCACCAATATTCATTCTACCCATTTATCTTACTCTACCCCCACTTTAGTATCCTATATTTTGCTAATCTAGATTTTTATTTCCTTTCTAATATTCATTTTGGGGGGGATCACACTTGGTGACGCTCAGGGGTTACTCTTGGCTATGCACTCAGAAATTGCTTTTGGCTTGGGGAACTATATGGGATGCTGGGGATGAAACCCAAGTCTGTCCTGGGTCATCAGCATGCAAGGCAAACACCCTACCGCTGCGCTGTAGCGCAGGCCCCTAATGTTCTATTTTTTAATGAATTATTTCCCCAAACATTGCTTTTTCAATTGGTTGATTATTTTGACGAACAACTCTTAAATGCCATTCTCCATGATATAGGGTACAAATGAAATTTAGATGTAGTCTCACAAGGAGCTCAGGTCAGTAAGAAAACGAAGATGTACATAGATAACTATAAAGATAGGTAGAAGATGCAGTATTGTTGAGATAAGTAAAGAGAATTCTAGAGAACTTAAGAAGGCACTTAAGGCAGTTACCTTTCTTAATGAGAGGTTTAGGAAAGGATTATTAAAGCCAAATGCCAAAGAGTGAAGAGGCTAGAAAATAGAAGGAAAAAAATTAAGATTTTTGAAAGAGAATTATTTGTCTAAAGAATGACTGCATTTATAAGGCATATTTGTGAAATTCCAAGTCATCCCTTTAAACATAAACTTATTCCTTTTAAGTAATATACTGAGGGTCTTTTAGACCTTAGCCAGCTTTCTTTTGAAACATCTTTTTTAGATTTACTCCCCTCTGTCCTCATATGTACTCTACCCTATCCAAACCGTACTTTCCTTTTTGTTTGGAAAATGGTTTTATTTTTGCCAAAACTTCACCTTTTTATATCTTTATTTTTATTTTTTCTTTCTTTATTCTTTTTCTTTAAACATTTTTTTCTTTATGGGCCACACCCAGTGATACTCCGGGGTCACTCCTGACTGTGTGCTCAGAAATCCCTCCTGGCCTGGGGAACCATATGGGATGCTGGAGGATTAAACTGCGGTCTGTCCTAGGTTAGCACATGCAAGGCAAATGCCCTACCACTTGCATCACCACTCTGGCCCCCTTTATTTATTCTTTATTTTTACTAATATTCTCAATTTTTACTCTAAATCAAAATTTATAGGTAATCTTTCTCTGGTCAAAAGTGCCTTCTGGAGCCCGGGAGATAGCATGGAGGTAAGGCCTTTCATGCAAAAGGTCATCGGTTCGAATCCCGGTGCCCCATATGGTCCCCCGTGCCTGCCAGGAGCAATTTCTGAGCATGGAGCCAGGAGTGACCCCTGAGCGCTGCCGGGTGTGATCCAAAAACAAAACAAAACAAAACAAAAAAAAGTGCCTTCTAAAGCTAAGTTGTTTAAAATTGCTTATTTTTAAATTAACTCACAATATCTGAATATGGGAAACAAATGCTCTAGCTTTCCATAGTCTTTCTAATTTCAGTTGCCATGATCTTTTTTGGGGGGGGGGTGTTGTGTTGGGGCACACCTGGTGATTTCTGGCTTACTTCTGGCTCTGCATTCAGGAAATATTTCTATCTGGGGATTGAACCTGGGGATTGAATACAAGCAAACACCCTATGAGCTGCACTGTCACTTTGACCCCAAGATGTTATGCTTTTAAGTGATTTTTCTTTTAATCTGCTTGTAACCATTTAAATTTATAAATTTTTATAATTACAAATTGTAAATTTATAATTGTAATTATGATTACAATTACATAATTATAAATTAATAATTATTAAAATGATAATAATTACAATTAATAATTGTGAATTAAAATTATAATTTATAATTGTAAATTATAAATTGTAATTATAAATTTAAATGAAAACCATTTAAATTTATGCTTCCTTGTAATCATCTAAATTTATAATTTCTAAGAGTCCATTCAAATCTTCCTGAATTTCCTTTTGATAATAAGTTCCAGTTCAGTAATGGAACTCAAAATAACATTTATCTTTAAATTATCTTTCCTTACTAAATTTACTGTTTTTTCAACTTCAGTTGGAAATTGTACAATGCATGTAAATGTCTCTAGTTTTTACAATTGATGTTTCACCATGAGTGCAAAAGATAATATATCAAATTATATAAATTATTATTTTTGTTTGTCTAAATGCATAAATATTCAACATAAGAGGTTAATTTAATTTTGATTTTCTATCTTATAAAACTCCCTAAAATACTTTTTATCATATAAGGAACCTTTAATTCCTATAACATTCATCAAGTGGAAAAAATTCGAAAATATTTAATAGAACTTGAAATTCCATTAATTTACAAAATATGAGTATATGAATAATAAATGTTATTAACCTATAACTTAAAATAGAAAATAAGCACTATAAAAGGTAATATCTTATGAAAGTTTACTTTAATTTATCAGTACTTCACCCTTAAGGAATCTAGAAAGTTTGAATGATGTAGTGATTTGAGTATTATTTTGGAATCAATTATTTGACATTGATTTTAATCATGTGCAAGGAGTGTTTAACTTTTTGGTTCATTTCTGATTAAAAAACAGAAATCATGGTAAAGACATCCTTTTGGCAGGTTTATTGTCAAGTGAGAAAGGAAAAGAGACTAAGAACATTGCATAGATAGCCATAAAGATAATTGTGCTGGCTTTCTTCTCTTTGTTCAGGCAGCAACAAAATGTTGATAAACATTGGGAATATATAACTGTATTTTATAATTTCTAAAGCTCCTGTGAACCCATTTTTTGGTTTGTATTGTTCATTGCGCTCATTAAACACTATCTAGTAAGTATATCTTACATGGTGTTGACTACCTTTTATCTCTTCATTGTAGCATTATTACGTATTGCACCAGCCTATACAAACATTTAAATTTTTCTTTCCGTGGTTCAAAGAGTACAGCAGGTAGGCAATTACCTTGTGTGAGACTGACCCCCAAGATCTGTTAGGAGTGACCCTGAGTTCAGAGCCAGGTGTAAACCCTGAGCACTGCTTGGTATAGCCTAAAAACACAACAAAAGATCTTTCTCCAAATCACTAGACTGTATTTCCAATGTCCTGTTTCTTTATACTTTGCACCAATTATCACAATTGCAATGGAAAAACCAATGGTATAGTTCAGTCATTAGTTATTAGTATAGTATAGTTATTAGTATAGTTCAGTTATTAGTTAGATTAAAATTTTAATATAAAATGAATCAGAGGTAGGGGGATAGACAGATTGAGAACATTCATTGGGGCAATAAAAATTCATATATACATATATATAAGATAGTATGATAATAATACCAAACACAATAGAGATAAAGGCTATGGTAAAAAGCTTGCCACTAAGACTAAGGGAGTGTTGTGAGGACAGGGTTCACTATGAGAGTTAGAAGTGATCACACTGGACATAACTGGGTACTGAAAGAAGAAAAAGTAAGATGCATGATACATCTTCATTATCAATATTGCAAATCATAGTATCTAAAAAGAAAACTTGAGAGATAAGAAAAAGTCTGCCATAAGGTGGAGAGAGTGCAATGGGAGGAGTGAGGAAAGGCAAAGGGAAAGAAAAGCTAGGAACATTTGCAGCAGGAAATATGCACCTGGTGAAGGAATGGATGTTGGTTGGATAGTGTATAACTTAAATTCAGTCAGGATCAATTTTGTAACTGTGCATGCATCTCATTGTCAATCAATTAAACAACTTATATTTAAAGTTATTAAAACAATATGTTTACTATATATTAATATATATACTGTATATTTAGATGTGTTTGTAGAACAATATGTTTACTAAAGTCAATGTGGTTACCAATTTATGTTGGTTTTGTAAGTCTCATTCTCTAAAGCACTAAACACAACACTGGGTGTTGTGTTCAGTTAACGCACTTGTGATGTGGTGTTCAGTGAATATTTTCAGAGTAAGCAGTTGAACACACATATAATTTTTCGTCGTCTGGA